>PVKH010026038.1:0-13299 GCA_004027955.1 Chaetophractus vellerosus | reverse complement strand
GGGGTTAATATTAAAAATATTTAAAAAATGATATTTGCACAAGCACTGATCAATAGGAGCTTACCCTGGAGGTTCTGAAGGCCCCCTGATGTACCAGCAATCCTTAGTTGCTGAGCCATGGGGAAGTCCAAGGTATCAACAGGGATAGGGATCAGGGAGGCAGGGAAAAACAGGGGGTTGGGGGGACAGGATCTATTGATCAACCAAATTCTAACAACCAGCAGTGCAGGACTAGAACATGCTTCTTAATGGCAAAGTGGCTACTGTGCAGGGACCCCCTGGTATCTCTTCATTCCTTGACAAAATATGGTGCACTATCCTTACAAATGGATTTCTTCTGGCTTCCAGCGTTTCCCACATATTTTTCTAGAAGTCTCTCTTCCCATTGTTCAGTCAATGGAAGTCCAAATTATTCAAGAAAAAAGTGAGAAAGAATGTTGATGTTCATCTTGAATTTGACAGAAGTAACTTCCTCAGGAGTGGGGCCAAGGTTTACTACATGGACGATGCCTTCTAACCCCCTTTGCTCCTGCCCTTGAAGCCCTAACCCCTGGAGTAATAGTTCTTCAGTGAGTCTCCTAGTCTACTTTCCAGACCTTGACTGAGAAATTAACCCAGGAAGGAAGGGTTTGTGGAGATCAGGAAATCTGGGTTTTAGTCCTGCCTCCTCCCTTGCCAGCTGGGTAATTTTAGGCGAGTGGGAAAAAGCACACACTTCGGTTACAACAATTATGAAATGAGGGGTCTGCATCGACTGCTCTCCAGCCCCAGAGTTCCTTGGTCCTGTCTCCTCTGACTGGCTCCTGGGTTGTGGAGGTGGAAGTCTTGTTCCTGTTTCAGTCCCATGCCCATTGCTTTGGCTGCACGTAACTATTCTGTCACTCACATGCTGGTGCCCTTGACCCTGCCCATGGGAATCCTGGGCTTGCTCCATTCTCCATGGGCTTTAGCCAGGGGAACTTCCAAGGAGTGGGACCTCCAGCTCTGGATCTTTGCTCAGGGGGTCTCCCACAGGAAATGATGGCAATGTCTCCTTCTTCCCTCCTCTCTCTCTCTCTCTCTCTCTCTCTCTCTCTCTCTCTCATTCACTCTTGCTCCTAACCTTGCTCTTTCTCTCTTTCCTCCTGTCTCCTTTCCTTCTTCACATCCTTAGCCCTGGACCTCATCAGCTCACTTGCTTCAACTGCAAGGGAACAACAATGCTGTACCTCTGTAGTTAGATTGCTGCTTTTTTACTCTGCCTGGGTCCTCAAGAAAGTTAAATCTCTCCTTGCCTCACTTTTCTCATTTATAAATGTAATATTAGTTCCCACCTTATTGTTGGGAGAATTAAAGGAGATTATACATGCAAACCATTTACAGCAGTGTCTGGCAAATGGTAATTGCTCAATGTTACATTATTATTTCTTTTTTCCCCTCTCAGCAACTTAACTTGGCATGATCAAGCCAATTATTAATCTGCCCTGGAAACTTTGCATTATCTTTCCTTCAAACATTTAAATTAGCAATTTACTTGCCTAATTTTCTTTTTAGATTCAGCTGCCATTCCCATCCCTTCTCACAAACACACTGAACCATTTGGTGTTCCCTGGACTCCACAGGCTCTCTCGTACTTCCTTGCTTTTGTCTTTGCTGGTGTCTTGGCCAGCACACACCCTCCCCAGCCTTTGGTGGGGGTGGGTGGGGGACTCCTACTGATAGATGTTTCAGGTGTTAACTCACATGCCACCTCCTCTGGGAAGGCCTCTCTGATTACAGCATATTCCCAAGGCAGAGTTAAGCCTTTTTGTGCCTTGTAGATACTATTGTCACAGGACTTATAGAATGGTGGTATCATTATTTATGTTTCCTTGTCTCTCTTTCTAAACTGGTAATTCTTTGAAGGCAGGGACTATACTTTATTCATCGTTTTGTCCTCAGCACCCAGTCCAGGTTTTTGGTACATAACAAGTTCTTAGTAAATGTTAACTGAATGGAGAGCATGGGAAGAGACTTCTGATGAACACAAGAGAGAAGATGCAAAGTCATTGTGCTAAAGGACATTCATTTTACTAAGAGGAAGGCTTCTCTCTCTCTCATTCAGAGCCTATTTGTTTTTGCTTTAGGCACAATTAACTCAGAAACCTTAGTTGCTGGTCTGGAGGAGATCTTGCAATCTCATAACTACTTTTGGGTATAGAGGGCATCTTGTCAACAAAGGTAGTGATAAATAAAAGATGTCTTAGGACATTGCTTTTCAAATTTTCCTCTTTGGAGCCCTGGAGTTCCCTCACATTCTCTGGAGGATTAGTTCTGGGGTGGGGCAGCAAGGGAGCTGCCCTCTCTCCACTTACCATATTCAGTCCCCCATTTTCTGTGCAACAGGTTGGGCTTCAGGTCAAGATTTTGTTTGAGGAAAGAGATCTCTGCTAAAAAATGTGGCCATGGTTTTCTTATGGCAAGTCATGTGGGTATCCAGATACATGTTCTTAGGAGGCAGGTGATTAGGAGAGTCGGCTAAGGGAGTTCAAGTCCCAGTTCCTGGGCCAATCCCTTTACCTCTCTATACCTCAGTTTTCTCATTTGTAAAGTGGGATAATGATAGTACCTGTCTCACAGAGCTGTTGTGAGAATTAAATTAGTTTAAATATGGAAGGTGCTTAGAAAAGTACCTAGCATATAACAAATGCTGTACAAAGGTTTGCTGTTTACTACTTAAGAATCTCCGTGAACAAGCATGCCCTATAAAGTATAAGGCAAAGCTTTGAAGACTGGTGCCAATTGAGCTTATCCTTGAAGAAAAAGCTGATGTTTGCCACGAGGAGAGGGGTAGGGCATTTTAGTTGGAAAAACAAAGCAAAGAGAGTGCGAGACCATATGTGCAGGTGACTGGCCAGGACCCAGAACACAGAAGATGCACAATAAATAGCAAATATGATGTTATTAAGTAGTGTCCCACGTCAGGTGGTGTGATGAGAATGCACAATGCTGAGAAGGCATAACACACAACAAGGCGCAACTGCAGAGGAGATTGCAGCAGGATGTATCTTGTCCACCTTGCTCAGGAGCCAGAACTTTACTTTAAGTGACATCTTTGGATCTGGGTTTTAGAAAGACACTCTGGCTGTGCTTTGGAGTCTACCGAAATTAGAAGGGGAAGAGAGAAGGCTGAGTCCATGGTTGTTTTAGAGACAGAACTATGGGAGTGGGGTGTGAGGCAAGAGGGAGGGAGAGGTGGAAGATAATTCGGAATGATTTCCTGGTTGGGGCAGCTGGGTGGGTGTGCTGATGTCCATGTTGTACGGAAGCCAGGAGGAGGAGCAGGTCTGGATCCAGGAAGGTAATGAGTTCATTTCTGGGACAAGGGTGAGTTTGAGGTGCCTCAGGGGAATCGAGGCAGAGGCACCCAAGGTAGTTGGATGGATGAGTCGAGCTCAGAAGAAAGGGCAGGGCCAGCCATACTGATGTGGAGGTCACCACCTTCTAAACGAGAGTTGAAACTGTGGAAGTGGCTGAGTTCACTCAGGGAATGCGTGTGAAGTGACGGGAGAAGAGGAACGAGAATGGAACGCTGGAAAACACCGACAATGAGGGGCTCGCTGAGGAAAGGGGTGGGCACAGAGATGAGGAGAGGGTGGCCAGCTGAGCAAAGTCCTTGGCGTGAGCAAATGGGATGCAGAGCAACCTCCAGAGGGCCCCTTCCTGGGACTTGCTGCCCTGATAATTTATCTGAAAAACATCATTGCTCGCAAAGGGCAAGAAGGGATTTATGGTTTTGGAATCAGAATGCTTTGGAGTTGGAAAGAATCTCAGAGATTTTATGGTCCAGTAGTTCACAGAAAAAAAAAAGGGGGGTGGGGGTGGTGGTTAAAGCAGACAGTCCTTTAAAAAAGTGAAACCTTGTGCCAAATCCCAGCATGATGAGATGATAAATGCAGCACTGCTGATGTTGAAGCTGGGGCTGGGTGGGTTCACCCAAATTTCTTGCAGCAGCCCATGCACCCATTCACACCCCCCCCCCAAATAGTTACTGGGCACCAAGTATATGCCAGACCCTGGGTTTAGCCCTAAATAGTGCTGTGGATGAAACACAGTCTCTGCTCTGGAGGCTCAGTAGTTCTCGACCTTGCTGCTCATTAAAATTGCCCAGGAAGGTTTTTAAAAATTCCCAATGCCCAGGCTATACCCTATTCCAATGAAATAAGAATCCCTGGCAGTGGGAAACAAGCAGCAATAGTTTTAAAACCTCCGCAGGTGATTTCAACGTGCAGCCCCATTTGAGAACCAGTTGAGCATAGACAATCTAGTGAACTAAAGTATTTCCATTGAACCCACGTGGCAGAAACCTTGAGCCAGTCCAATCCCTTCGTTTTATCTGAGAGTACTGGAGCCCGGGGCGCTGACTCGGCCAAGGTGGACAGTGACTAAGCTGGGCTTAGGGCCTCTGTCTCCTGACACCTGGGCCAGCGTCCTGGCTTCCTGTACCCAGTGGCCTCATCTGCCACTTGGAGCTGCTGGCCCTTAACCTGGTTGGTCACCTGGCTTTGATGTTAAGTAAAAACCTGGTGAATGCTCTGCATTGTTCTCTCTTTTCACTGGGGCTGTCTTCTTTCTCTGTGAAAAAAAAAAAAAAAAGAAAAACCAGCTGAATTCTTTCTCTAAATAGGGTATTCTTCATTGAGAGGACGCACAATGGGCCTCTTTCACCGGCAATTCAGTCTCTAGTAACAGAGACCAGAGTACCTGCCAGCAATCTCCTTGTGAAACTGGCATGCACCTGCTTCTGAAAATGAACCGTGAACACTGATGCCTGGAGAGACAGAGGCCCCACGTAGTGTGATGGGCACCCTGAGAGCCAGGGCTGCTCTGATGCCCAGAGGTGAAAGCTGGCAGCAGGACAGCCTCTGGGAGGGCTCGGAGCCCTCACTTGGGTTTCTTGGATTAGCAGTCCTACAAGAGGCTGTCAAGGACTTTTCTCTTTCTGGCTGCCCCAAAGCCTGAGTCTGTTTAAGCCAGGAAGGGCAATGGAGATAGCTGTGTGACTTTGGATTAGTGGCATAACCTCTCTGAGCCCTGGTTTCAGGCTGAGAAATTGAGGATATAGGATGGTCGTGAAGATGAAATAACATAATGTCTGTAAAGTATATTATGTATGTATATTATATATTGCTCAGGGAATGTATAATAAATATAGAACGAAATCAGCCAATCAAATCTTATAGATTTTTATCCCCAGTTTATAAATGAGGACACTGAAGACCAGAGAAGCAAAGTAACATGTTCACTGTCACACAGTCATGGAAGGAGCTGGACTGTGAACTCAGGCCTCACACAGTGAGAGGTCAATACTGTGTTAGCTATTACTGTATTCCTAGGCATTCAGAATTCCGATGTGATGAGAGAAAAGATGGCATGGGGAGTAGGGAAGGCTTTTCTTATTACTGTGGAAGTTGTACTCAGACCCATGGTACTTAAGCCAGTAGCTGTGGAGGTGCATGCTGTGAATAGGGAAAAAGGAACTAATTTTTGCCAGGGACCTACTAGGTGCAAAGCCTCTTCTGTATGCATTATTTCATCCACAGCAATGAATCTGCAAGGGAGGTGTTAAACATTTTTACCTCTGCTTTGGACATGAGGATACAGAAGCTCAGAGGAGTTAAGCAACGTGCCCAATGTCATAGTAGGTGCTTAAGTCAGACTTTGAACCAAGGTCTGTCTGACCCAAAAGCTACACCCTTTTGTCTGGGTCTCATTATATATGTCTTGTTTGACCCTGAAAAATGAGGTCATCTAGGTGATTTTGGTTCACTTGCTTACTTCCCTCAGGATTTCAGCCTGACTTGCTAGGTCCCACAAAAGTCAGAAAAGGGTGGTTTCTGAGGCTGGATCCTTGGCAGCCACGCTGGGAGGAGGGTGGCACTAAAACTGATACCAGCAGTAACAACAATAATTATAACTAACATTGATTAAACACTGTGTTCCAAGGTTTCAATATATTCCAGACATTGTTACAAGAACTTGACATCTATTGTCTCATTTAATCCCCGTGACGATCCTATACAGTTGGGATACTCTCCCTGTTTTTGCTGATGGGAAACTGTGGTACAGATCATTTCAATAACTTGCCTGAGTCACACAGCTAGTCATGGTGCATCCGGGACTTGAACCGTGTGGTCAGACCCAGAAGCCACTCAGTACAACTTGCTGGAAGACGCTGTGGTCTTTTGCCTCCTGGTCTGGTTTCAGATTGGCAGCTGCCATGGGGGGTGTTCCGTGGGGAACATTCACTGACTCTTCTCCCACTTCATTTTGAGGCAACAATTGTTCCTGGTTTGCAATGTTTCAGAGAGAATCTGAGAGGGCTCTTACTCCTTCCTGCCTGTAGGCCTCCGTGGAATTGGTCTTTGTTTAACTTGGCCCTGATCTGCTCACTCAGCTGGGCTCTCAGGCCTACCAAGTCCTGCCCCCCTCCCTCTCAGAGCCCCAGGGCAGAGTTCACTGCCCTTCTTTAATGAGGTGGGAGGTCCCTCAGGAGCAGGTGGATCCCCTATGCTTTTTCCGCTTGGGCAGCACCTGCCTCTGTAGGTCTTCTCTTCCCAGCCCTTGGATCTGACAGCTGGACCCCGATCCTGCCCTGGGTGGCTGGAGGACCCCGCATGTCTCTGGTCAAGTAGGGACCCCAGCATGGCTCTTGCCCTGGAGAGCTTGGTCATTGCTGGTGAGGCATTCTAGCCTGGGGCTCCGTGCTGTGTTGCATCCACCACCGTGCACCTGGGGCTTACATTTTGGGGGAAGGGAGACTCTTGTTTCCCCTTAAAGGACTTTAATTCAGTCCTCTTAAAGGGCCTTCTTTCTGCCCTTTATATTCTCTACTTAAAAATATATCTGCCTTAATAACAAAAGCAGCAGTGATTTATTGAGTACTCACTATGTGCCAAACTTTACAAACATCCTCTGATTTTAATCCTCTGAACAATTTTGAAGGCTCAGTCTTGATTATTCCATTGCTATGGCTGAACAAAATGAATGTGGAGAGATCAACTTGCTCAAAGGCACGTAACTAAGATGTGGCTGAGCTAGGACTTGAACCCAGGTCAGGTTGACACCCAAACTCTTAACCATGGTCACATGCGACTTCCCACTTCTCTCTTTGCCCTTCTTATCTTTTGTCCTGAAGTCCAAAGTGGTTGGGTAGGAACTTGTGCTATTTGTGTGAGAAGGGGAACTATTCTAGTTATATTTTGTCTCTGCCCAAGCTCTCTTATCTCTTAAATCTGGGACCAGGGGTAATCCTGCACAGTACGTCTTGGGCAGTGAGTTAAAGAAGTCACTTGTCTCTCTCTCAGTTTGACAGGAACAGCCCTGTCTTGTGTGAATGTGCGTGTACACATGTGTGTTTGCCTGCTCTTACTTGCTCCTCCTGACAGATAGCTGGTCCTGTGCCCAAGTTTGATTCATTTCCAGAGAAAAACAATCCCAACTTGAAGATAAGAATTCACTCAAGCAAGATTGCAGCATGAGATAATGTGCAGCTTGAAATGAGTTCATTTTAACTGGTGACTTATTGCAGCCAAGAGTTTTAATGTGGAAGAAGTGAGTCTCAGTCTGTGGAAGTGTACAGGGGGCAGCTGGAAAAACAGTCAAGACCTCTAGGGAGAGCCTAGGACTTCCCAATGCAAATGCTTAGGAGCCCAAACCTGGGGCCAGGAGCAGAGAGTGAGTGGGGCTGCTGGTGCAGGTTTTGGGGACCACCCATTCTATAGTGGGTTTCCCATGTTTGTGACCACTTAGCTTCTTTGGATACTGCATTCTGAGTCTTGATTCCCTAGTGGAGGAGACAGACACCTGCTTTCTCAACCTCCCTTTTACCTGAGTGAGGACTGTGACTTAGGCTCCTTCAATGAGACATCTCCAAAACAGATTTTAATTTTGAATAAGGTCATATGAGGAAGCTGGTTCTGCAAGGGATCCATTTTCAGGGGCAGCAGTGGTTATGATCCTGGCAGAGTCAGTGGTGCAATCTGTGTTCTCAGTGCCCCATAGTGGTGGCAGTGGAATCTTTGCAGGAGCAGGCCTATGCTATGGCTTGAGGTTATTCTTTTTATTTATTTATTTATTTTTATTTATTACATATCCCCCCCCCCCTTTCTGCTTGTTCTTGCTGTGTTCATATGTTCATTTTTGCGTTCTTCTGTGTCTGCTTGTCTCCCACTGCTGTGGTGACCTGCCGAGTCAGCTCACCGAGCGGCGGCCTGCCTGCTCGCTGCGGCTTGCCCTGCTCGCGGAGGCTTGCCCTGCCCACGGTGGCTTGCCCTGCCCGCGGCGGCTTGCCTTCTCAAGGCGGTCTGCCCACTCAAGGAGGCCCCGGGAACCAAACCCGGGGCCTCCTATGTGGTAAACTGGCACCCTACCAATTGGGCTACAGCCGGCCCCTTGAGGTTATTCTTGATAATAGAACTTTCAAGTCTGACTCCTTGACTCTCCTGGAGATTTGTGAGCTACCTGATTGCCTTTGTATTTACTGAGGTTTGATTAATAATCTGAGATATGGTCTATCTTGGCATATGTTCCATGCATATGCATTCTTCAGTTTCTGGGTAGAGTTTCCTATATATGCTGATTAGATTATGTATGTTGATGGTATTTTTGAGATATATATTCTTGTTGATATACTGTTTAGTTGTTCTATCAACTGTTGTGAGGGGGTGTTAAAGTTTTCAACAAAAATTGTGGATTTTCTCTTTTCAGTTCTATCAGTTTTTAAAAAATTAATTCTATCTAACACACTCGATATCCTCCAAATATATAGTTCTATCAGTTTTCAATTCACATATTTTGCAGCTACCTTGTTTTGTGCATACCCATTTATGTTTGCTATGTCTTCCTGGTAGATTGATTCTTTTTAGCATTATATAATGTCCTTCTCAGCCTCTGGTAATTTTCTTTGTTCTGAAATTTACTTTATCTGACATTAATATAGTGATCCTGCTTTCTTTTGCTTAAAGTTTACATCATGTATTTTTTCCAGACTTTTACTTTCAACACACATCATTTTATTTGATGTGAGAGAGCATCAAGTTACTTAATGTATATAAATCCACTCTGACAATCTCTGACTTTTAATTGGTGTTTAGACCATTTATATTTAATGTAATTATTCATTTGTTAGGGCTAAATTTTCTATTTAATATTTTGTTTTCTGTTTTTGTTTTTCACTTCTCCATTTTCTTTGCATCTTTTTGTGTGGTTACTTGAACAATTTTTAGAATTCCATTTTGATTTATCTACTATGTTTTTTTTTACTATCTCTTGATAGCTTTTTTAGTAGTTGCTCTAGATATTACATTGAGTATAAAGAACTTATAGCATTTTATATATACATAATTTATCTACTGGTGTTGACATTTTACCAGTTTGAGGGAAGTGTAGAAAGCATATCTCCTTTTATGTCCCTTTACCAGTCCCCATTTATAATATAATTTAGTTAAATATTTCCTCCATATACATTTAGAATCATCAGACAGTGTTATAATTTTTGCTTCAACTGTAAAATATAATTTAGAAAACTGAAAAGGAGAGGGAAAGACAATTGTATTTACCCACATTTGGGCTCTTACTGTGTTCTTTTTTCCTGATGTTCCAAAATTCTTTATTTTTAACATTTTATTTCTGTTTAGAGAACTTCCTTTAGCCATTCTTTTAGAGTAGGTCTGCTGATGATGTAGTTTCTTTGTTTCCTTCATCTGAGAATGTATGTTTTGCTGGATATTGTATTTTGAGTTCTTTTCTTTCATCACTTGAATATGGTTTTGCCACTTTCTTCTGGACCAAGTAATTTCTGATAAGAAATATGCTGTAATTTGAATTGCTTTTCCATTATAGGGAAGGTACTTGCTCCTTTTAAGATTTTAAAAAATTGTCCTTTGTTTTCAGAATTTTGATGATGATGGGTCTTTGAACAGATTTCCTTGTGAAATATATCCTGTTTGGGCTTTGCTGCTCAGCTTCTTTCATCTGTAGGTTTATGTCTTTTGCCAAATTCAAGTCCATTGATTCTTTCCTCTGCCTCCTCCATTCTATTTTTCAGCTCATCCATTGAGTTTTTAATTTTGGTTATTGTAATTTTCAGTTCTAAAGTTTCCATTTGGTACTTCTTTATATCTTTTACTTATTTGTTGAGACTTTCTATTTTCTATTTCTTTGTTGAAACGTCAAATTTTTTCATTTGTTTTAAGCACATTTATAATTTCATGTTGAAACATTTTTATGATAGCTGCTTTTAAATCTTTGTTAGATAATTCTAACAATCTGTCATCTCAGTGTTGGCATCTATCAAATGTCTCTCTTTCACTCAAGTTAAAATTTTCTTTATTCTTGTTATGAAGAGTTATTTTCTATTGAAATCTGAACATTTTGGGTGTTATATTATGATTCTCTAGATCTTATTTAAACCTGTTTTAGGTGGCTTTTCTTCCCCTGCTCTGCCAGGGGAAGGGGGAGGACACTGCCTTGTTATTATTGCTAGATGGGGGAAGAAGTTCAGGTTCTCCACTGGCCTTCAGTGACATCTGAGGAGGGGAAGGGGTCCTCATTACTGCTGCATGGAAGTGGGAGTTTTGGTTCCCCACTAGGCCTTCAAGTGGCTGGGAGGGCCCCCATGTGACCTCTACTGACATCACAGTGGAAGGAGGTGGCTTTGTTTGGACTGGGTGGTGGTGAGGTCCTAACTCTCTCCTAGGGCTCCTCTGATATCACCCCAGTGAGGACAGGATAGGGCCCCTCATTACTGCGAGGTGGGGGTTGAAGTCCAGGTTCCCCATGTGGTCTCCACTGACTGTTTGCTGGAGATTAAAGTCCCAGTTCCTTAGCTGACACCATCTGGTAGGGGAGGGTAGCTGGAGAGCCTTGTTATAGCTTGCTGAGTTTGGAAGTCTTGGTTTCCCATTCAGGCACAGTTTTATCTGTCATGTTTGGCTGGAGTAGAGGAGTTATTGCCTAAAAGTTTTATGTCTTGCTATATTGCCCCTTTCTTGGTCCTTTTACTAGAGAGAACAGGCTTTTGTTGTTTTTTCTCTGTCTTCATTTTATTAATGTTTCCAGATTGTGGGCTTCATCGACTACAAGGCTGGGAGATATGATGCAAAAAGAAAACTCAGGACACTCATCACCATGCTGTTCTTTGAGTTGTAAGTCCCCAGCTGGTCATCTTATGCTTGTTTATACATGTCTATGATTTTTAGTTGTAGTTAGTGAGAAGAATAATAAAAAGTATATCTGTATCATCTTTCCAGGTGTAGAAGTCCTAATATCCTTTAATAAAGTCCCTTTCTGCTGAATCTAGCCACAGTGTGCTCTGTTGTTTGCAATGAAGAACACTGACACACTGTCCCTTAGTGGAGGGCAAGGACAGAGAAGAGCTATTCCCTGAAGCTGGGCACACTGGTCTTTTCAACAAATTTCCTGAAATGGTAGATCTTTGTTTTGCCAATGAATGGCTTTTCCTTATTTTCCCCAAGCCACATGACTTGTCTTCTGAACACAACCAAAAGGTTTTTCATTACCTTTTTATTACATAAGTAATACTTGTTCCGAGTAGAAATACAGATAAATAAATTAGAGAACATATCATACCAGAATAGCTATTAATATTTATATACATTATATGTATAATAAAAATGTGATTATCCTGTACTTTTTGTTTAGTAACCCCTCTTTTCACTTAGCCAGATACCTTAATATATTCCATTCCAATAAATGCAGTCCCATCTAATTTAAATGGTTACATAGCATTCAACTGGAAGGGCATAGTTATTTATGCATTTGTTCCCTATTGTAGAACATGTAGATTATTGCCACTTTTTCCCATTGCAAACAACGCTACATGGAACATCTTTGTAGATAATCATTGTACATTTGTCTGGTTATCTTAAGGTAACCCCCCTAGAAATGGAATTACTCAGTTGTAGGGATACACATTTCTAAAAGGCTTTTGATACATATCTTTACATAGACTTCCCATCCAGCTTTTTGTCTTAGTCACATTGTTTGGCTCTCATTCCACTCCCAGTGATCTCATTCATAGGGCACTAACCTCCTCCTCTCTATTCACAAGTGCTAGCTTGTGGCAGGATGACAGATGATAAATTAATGCATGTGTTGCCTCCTCTTCCATATTCCACTTGATTGCATCCTGAGGAACTTTCCCTATTAAAGGCACGTTGGAACTTCAGAACAGAGATGGCACATGTTTTGCTTTCAAGGTCAAGTGCTGAGGGTCCTGATGTAAGACAGCAAGATTTGAGAAGTAGATGTGATCAGCCAGTTCCTTCCCCCACCGTTGACTTCTGATCCTCTGGCAGAGATTTGCCAGCCTGAGACATGGTCTAGGACCAGGGGGCATAGATTTGAAACTAGAGACCAGCAAGGGACAAGACAGGTACAGATAGAGAGGTAGCTTCTTCCTCTTATTGTACATAGGGTGACATTCTTATCACACAAATCACACATCTCACACACACCCACTCACCCACACATATGAGTTAAAATGGTGAGAAAACTACTTATTTTGACTTAGTTTACTTAGAAGTAGCTAGACTAATTATTCTGCACTGGTCAGAATAGGAGCTGCAGACAGAAACATTCAATTAGAAAGAAAGGTGGGAGAAATAAAGTGTTTCCATACTGAGGTCATGTGACTGAAAATTCTTGCTGGCCATACTCTAAACTACCATGGCTTAGAAAATATGCTTTTCAGAATTGAGCCTTTGCAATGTCCAAACAAAATCACATTTTGTTTATTTCTGTGTTATACATGCACAGTGGTTATCAAAGTTTTTAAAGTTCCAATTTGTTTAAACAAAAATTCCAAGAATCACTAATATTTTATAAAGCAAGTTAAAAAGCAGTTGGTTGGGGGCCGGCTGTAGCCCAGTGGATAGGGCGCCGGTTCACCACATGGGAGGCCCCGGGTTCGGTTCCCAGGGCTTCTCCAAGCGGGCAGACTGCCTTGAGAAGGCAAGCCGCCGTGGGCAGGGCAAGCCGCCCGCGAACAGAGCAGAGCCATCCACGAGCAGAGCAGAGCCGCCCATGAGCGGGGCAAGGCACCTGTGTGGTGAGCTGACTTGGCGCATCGCTGCAATGGGGGGAGACAAAGCAGACACAGAAGAACACAAAAATGAACACAGCAAGAGCAAGCAGAAAGGGGGGATATGTAACAATAACAACAAAAAAAGCAGTTGGTGGAATGGGGAGGAGGCTTCCCACCAACCCTCTGAAATTCATGATGGGGCTTCGTGGAACTCCTGAGGTTCAACAGATCCA
>PVKH010026037.1:0-13296 GCA_004027955.1 Chaetophractus vellerosus | reverse complement strand
GAAAGAAACTGCAAGCCCAGGCTGGGAAAAAAACCTCTGTTAGACTTCAATCTTCTGGACCTTATATTTGTACCATCACTTGGGGAAAATTCTAAGAAGGGCATACTCAAAGTCCATGTGGCTATGGAGGATAATAAAGACTGTCCCAAGACGGTAGAGTCAGGGACCACAGAGAACAATGCATAAGGAAGTTACTTTCAGATCCTTTATAATCCTTGCCTAACAGGCTTTTAGGTAGATTTGTGACTGTTGTATACATTTCATTCTTCCCTTAAATGACTGAGAGTTTTTATTGTGGTAACCTTGTCCCTGTTCTTCCATTGTATATTTAGCCTAAGTTGGGGGCCAACAGCCTATCTTTTTAGTGCACAGGTCACCAAACTTTGAAGAGTCATATCCATGGGGTGATCTAACACTTATATCCTAGACTTTTGACTGGATGAAATGACAGGATGGGACTTTGGGTTGTCTTCTTTGGGGAGGAAGTTAATGTGCTCTACGTGTGGCAGTAAAAGTGAAACAGACACTTGGTGATCCAAAGGACAGTCAGTGGCAGTCACAGTTATGAATTCAATAAATCCCACTTCTTTTTCCTCCTAGACAAAAAGCTAGAGTGCATTTCTCACCTCCTTTGTGGATAGGTAGAGTCATGTGACTGAGTTCTGACAATGAAATGTGGGAAATGAATTCTGTCACTTTCAGGCCTGGGCCAAGAAAATGCTCACAAAATTCTCCATATGAGAACCAGCTGTGGCTCAATTGGTGGGGCTCTGGTTTACCACATGGGAGGCCCCGGGTTCGGTTTCCGGGCCTCCTGGAGAAGGCAAGCCGCCTGTGCAGTGAGCTGACTCAGCGGGATGCCGCAGCAGGGGGAGACAAGCAGACATAGAAAAACGCAAAAGCAAAAAGAACACCGCAAACAGAAGCAGCAAGGGGGGGGATATAAAAAAAAATAAAAAAAAATCTTAAAAAAAAAAAAAATTCTCCATGCACACTACTCCCTTCTATTGGCCAAATGGAGAATTTTAGGGACCTGGAGGAGGAGAAAGCCAAAAGACGGAAAGAGTCTGATTCTTGAATGAGACGATATAGAAGATTCATAGTGGACAGCGATGTGAATGAGAAATAAATTTTTATTGTGTTAAGTAAGCCAGTGAGAGTTTGGGATTGTGTAAAGCAGTCAGTCTACCCAAACATATTAAACATTTTTTGACTTCCTATGAATTAAGCTGAAAATATTCTGAATTTACTCTTAATCTAGAAAGTAATATACTTGTTACTGAATGTTTACTGGCATGGTATTGACTGATTAAGACAAACTGTACAATAATTTACTTAAAGCATGTATTTGATTTAATTCTTGACAAATTAATCTAATTTTTCCCATTAGTTTTGTCTATGGTTCTTTCCCACTAGCAAGACTTAGGAAAAAAAATTCCCCAATTAAAATAAAAAATTATAATGATAATTATGAAATGCTCTATTTCTATTTCTGTGGGTACATAAGCCTTTCAGACTATAAAGCAATCAGAAATGTTCGTACTTTCACTTTGACAAACTATTGCTCAATTGTATATGGAGGTCAGTCAGCCATGAATACATACCTGGGGTTTTGCTTTTCGGAGCCTGTTCTCTGTAATTTCTAAAAGGAGAAAATTATCATTAAGATATTTAAAGGATAAATAAATCCTCTGATCTTAAGAAGACAACACAATAAAGTTGATTATAAAATCATTTCAAATCACTATTATATTCCCCCACCTCACCAGCAATGAATGAAACATAGAATTCCAAGTTTTAGTTACACTGAAGATTTGCGACACTCCCAATATTGCTAGGCAAACACGAAGGACTTTTCCTCTTACCACCCTTATAGGGACTTCTGTTCATAACTGAAAAGTATCCTATCTTGAGGATTACCTAGGTAAAGAATTCCAAAAGTCTTCTCACAGGGTGAATGAGTCACATGTAATGAAAAATTAAAATTCATATTATGTGGGAAAGGGGATGGGGTAGTGGTGTGTTATTTTTAAATGAGGGAAAAAATGCAGCCTTTTGAGGCAGGTCTGGGAGAGATAAAGTAAATATTTTAATTATTTTCAAAGCTCCAAAGGTGGTTATAAGTCTTCAATACTCTGAATTCTTTTTTTAAAAACTTTATTTCAACTTCAAAAATAAAATAACAGACAAAAGGCAGCTTAACAAATTATGGAAGCATTCTTTAATAATCTTAACTCTTCTTTGAAAAATTCCTACCTCACAGTTTACTACTCCACTAAGGAATATCCCTGACATATAAAGAAAAACAATTTATTGAAGAAAATAGCTGTTGTGGAAGAAATTAGGTAACCAGGATCATTACTTTGACATGTGATGATATATCCTCTATCAGATTACAAATACATATGAAGTTATATTAACTGATTTATAACAGAACAGCTGTGAAAAGTGGTGGTTAACAGCAAGGATGGGGACAGTACTATTACCGAATATAAAACAGTCTAGGGAAACGCAGTGTTAGGGCAAGCAGCCTATTTACTGAAATTGGAATACACAGTAAAATGACTGATATTTATAATAATGGCCCTGGGTCATCAAGAAAAAAACACCACATTATTTTCAGAAAGTTCTTTTTAAAATTTTTCATCAAAAACTACTATAAGTTTCAAAACTTTGATTAATTGAAGGGATAAAATTAAATTATCTAGACAAATTTGGCTGTAACATCTCATTTTCTGAAGAAAGTGGATAAATGAGGCATTGCCATATATACATTTTTATATATTATGCCAATATAAAGGTGGAGAGGGCCAAGTCTAAAAATAGGACGTGTTGTACAAACTAGAATATGTACATGGGGTAGTTTCTTACTCCCACTGTTAGTCTGGGTAGATATTTCATATCTTTTTTTAAAAAGTAAGAACTAATAATTATTTCAGGAGAGAAAAAAAAGACTCTTACCTTCTAGAACTTTTAGATCCAGATAAAGAATGGAAAAATACTGATTCAAACTTTCTGGCTTCTGTATTTGGCTTATATTTGTCATTTCTTATATCCCAGTGGGTTTCAAGTATTTCTTCTTCGGGCAACACTTCTTGCAGGGAGGTTTGTTCCTTAACTGAAGAATGGGAGCTACTTTCCTTCTTTCGTGTCCTTCTGGCTTTCCCAATGAAGAAGTCGTCACCACTATCACTGTCCTCAGACATGGAAGACTGTCTGTAAAACCTTTCTTCTGTGCTATCATCAAAATATTCCTTCTCTTCTTTATGCAATTCTTCTCCATCACTGCTACCACCAAGAGAGCTATCGGGACCTTTCTTTTCTTTAGTTTGACTTAGTGTTTTCATTTCTGGGTCAGAAGATGTCTTCTTGGGTTCATGCAAGACCACAGATTCTTTGCTAGAAGGCTTTGATGGAGAATTTTGAATATTTGTTGCTTTAGGTCCATGTTCCATTTTCCCCATTTTTTCTTTTGTATTATTTACTGGTTTCTTTGTCAATATTTTGGCTTCTTTCTCTTTTTGCTCACTGATAATAGTTCCTTCATGCTGTAACTTACATGCATCATCATTTGAACATGAAATGTCCTTAGAATGATTTTCTTCTGAAGCCTTTGTTGATGATTTAACTTCAGCAACATTTTGTCTTGCATTTTTAAAGGCTTGGACAGCAGCTGTGTGGACAAAGAGCACATGACTTCTTTCATCATCAAAACACATAAAATAAAAGACCACTGTTTCAATACAATATTTTTAAATTTGTTTGGAAACATTTAGAGAAAAACTACGAATTTATAATAGATATGGATAAATGGGTCTGAATTCACAAAGAAATCTTTTGAATTCAGAAAAACCAAATTTATAGAATATGTTCAGACTTACCCATTTTAAATCTCTAAAATTGAAAGAAAAATGTCTCTTCATGTTTTGGAAAGAATAGTAAAAACTTCATTGAATACAGATAAAATAAAATGGAATCAAAAGCATTTAATTCTGTGAATGTACTTTATAATGCACATATACATAAATGAACATGTGACTAAATGGCAAAATTATAAGAAACAATATAATTACATCAATATTTCATAAATGAATTGTTATCATGAATATATGTATATAATTGTTAATTAGAATTTTAATAAAAATGTACATATTTAGTTTTTCTTGACATCAGACATCTTCCATATTTCCAGACACACTTCCACCATTAGAAATATTAGAAAAAGACTTACATTTATAAATAAAAGATCCTCAAGAAGAAAAAAGAACCATAAAAATATTTAAAGTATATAAAATAACAGCCTTTTAGCTCAAATCATAAACCACATGCATTAGATACATTGCTTAAAAGTCATTTAATTCATACCTTTTAGCACATCTATTTTTTTCTTGAGAAGAGGGTGTACTGCTAATCTGGCAACTGCCCTTTCAGTTGCAGTAGAATCTGGCTGCATATTGAAAAATAAATGTACGGGAATAAAAACAACTCATCACTATTAAGAAGTAAATAAAACAGAATCTTTCAGTCTTTTAGGAACTAGGAATTTGTTAATAGTCTCATTAGATAAACCATATATGTAATCCATGATAAAGATAAATAAAAATCATATTGACAAAAATATTAATACTTTTTAACAATTAAAATTATCATGCAATCAACAAATAAATATTCTTTGGCTATTTAAAATGTTTTCAGAATTCTGCAAAGCATTATGTGTGATATTTTAAAAAAATGTAATAGAGGTTATAATTTCAAAAATCTTAAAAAATCTAGTTAAGACTAAATTAATATGAAAGAATCATGTAACATTAGTGCTTCACTGGGTGACACATACAATTTATGAATACTGTAATGCTTGAAGTTCCATTTAATGGAGACCTAGAAATTATCTAATGCTATATATTTCTTTAAAGTGGTACCCAAACTCCCTAGTAATATATTGGCTCTTCACAATCAGCATCTTACTCATCTTTTATCACTTCTCCACATGCAACCTGGACAATGTCCCTGTCATCCTTACAACTATATCAAAAGAGAAAATTTTTGGGCTCTAGAATGCTATACCTGGCCCATCTACATCTGGCCAGCTCCTGTGAATTATAAAAACCCAACTCAAAAGCCAACTCCTTTGTACAGCTTTTCTAATGCCTTCATGACCCTTGGTATACTCAGAACAGGCTGTATCTTTTCTACTATTATACTTATCATGCTACCTTGAAATTACTTTTCCATTTTTCATTTTTTCAAAAAATCAGACTGTGTGAGGGTAAGGGACTGAGCTGATTTCTTATTCATCTTTGTAAATCTGGGGCTGAATATGTGTCAAATAAATGAATTATATATAAGATACATAGTTGATATAAATCTACTTTTGGTTACAAAAAGCTTCCCCTTCTTTTAAAAAGCTGTAGACAACAAAAACCCTTAGTAACTCACTGTATGCTTTTCAGTAACATATGATTGCAACAAATTATATTTTGTTGGGATAAGGACCTTTCTCTGAATTTCAACTTGGGGTGGATTCAAATAAGGCAGAAGAAAATTTCTTTCCTCTATCCTGAATGTGAACACATGAGCACGTACATGCAGGAACACTGTCCTGCTGCTATTCTCCCTTAGAGTATTGGTAGTTATATCTTCCAAACCAAAACTGGAACTTCTGCCTAGTCCTCAAAATCTGGGGTGTAAGTGAAAAATAACAATCTCATGTTCTACCTTCCTTTAGACTACTTCTGCAAGTTCAAGCAAAGAGAAATAGTCCTAACTTTAATTGTACAGATCCTGAAAACTATATCAGTAATACAATTTGTGTCCTACTACTCTGAAATTACATAATTAGGCCCATTGCTAGATGGCATTATCTAATGTGTAAAGATATATATTGTGGAAGCTTGGAGTTATGTACCCCAGAAAAAAACATAATCTTAATCCCCTCCTGTGGATATGACCTTTTGATGAGGCTACTTCAGTTAAGTATGGACCAAGTAAACAAGGATGGGTCTTAATCCTGTTACTAGAGGCCTTATAGAGATGGCCAGAGAAGCCACAGGTTGCTTACCAGAACCCAGAAAAGAAAGAAGACGCCACCATGTTCACTGCTGTCTGACAGAAAAGACCAGTACCAAGGATAGTGCAGCCACCCCCAGAACGTCACAGTCTTGGGAGGAGAAAGCCTCCCTTTGCTGATGCCTCAATTTTGGACTTCAAACCTCAAAACTGAGAGTCAATAAATTCCCATTGATTAAGCCACTCCAATTGTATGGTATTTGTTTTAGCAGCTAGGAAACTAAAATACAAATATATTATTATAGCATCTATTTTTTAAAAAATTTTGATAAAGTATTTCAATATAATTTGTATTGTTTGTAATTCTACATGTTTTATCTTATGCATCTAAAATCATTAGTGTGAGAAGAGGTCCATAGGCATCACTAGACTATCAAAGAGCAACTGTGCCTTCTATTGAAGACAACCTCTGCAGTTGAATCTCAGATGCTGGACACTAAAACTTACTGTAGCATCCTTTCTTCCCTCTCTTCTAGATCATTTCCTTAGCATATTAAAAAGCTGCAAATGGTCCTACTCAACCATCTACTTGACATCTACATGTCAAATCAGAATTATTTAATTTTTTCTCAAACATTCTTCTCCTATAGTCTATACTTATTGTATGCATTTTCTATTCTGTTGTTGCTCAGCCCTAAAACCCTAAAGATTAGAGTTATTCATCACATTTCTATTTCTCTCACACCTTACAATAAATCCTTCAACAAATTCTGTGGTTCCACCTTCAAAATATATTCAAAACAAGACACTTCTCAACATTTCCATTCTTACTACCAACACCTCTCACCTGGACCAATGCTATTTTGCATCTTGTTTCCCTAAAGTCAGTTTTCCTTATAGCAGGCACAGTGAGCTTTCTTCCCATTTATGTCCTTTTTAAAGCTTTTGAATACTCAGAATATAATCCTATGGGATCTTATCCCTACTTCCTTTTCTGAACTCCTTTCCTACCATTTTATTCCTCTCACCCAGTTCTAGCCTAGCCCATTCCACGGCAGGATCTTTGCATCTGCTGTTCTCTCTAACTGGAATGCTCCACTCCCAAATATTTATATGGCTGATCATCTCCTATTCCCATCTCTGCTCAAAAGTTTTCTGAACTGGCACAAAAATTCCATCACTCTTTATTTCCTTCACATCACTTAACACTGCATGCCAGTGCAGATATTTTCAATAACTGTGAGGCAGGGACTTTGCTTTCTGTTGATCCAATGCCTGGTACTAAATTAAATATTCAATAAAATAAGTGTATAAATCTCAATTACCCTCTTCAAATATCTTTATTTCAAATTTACCTTCTGTTAATTTGCTAATAGCTCAATTTAAATCCCCCCCCCCATACAAACATATGAGTACCTAAGAAACTTCAAAGACAAGATGAAGGAAGTTTAAATCTTTTCTATTTGGAGGACCTATCAGGGTAATGGCAATCAAAGAATGACTACTTAAAATTATTCCTGCTACAAATCCAGTGCCAGGATGACCTGGAGTCTAATTATTTTGATTCTCATTCTTAGACATATTCTCTTTCATCCTTCTCTAAAAAAAGTCAATCCTTCTGCTTCTTCGAACCCTTGGTGGGTTTTCTTGATGCAATGACAGGGTTGCTTATCCATTCTATCCACCTCAGAAAGAGATATGAGAGAATCTAGGAAGAAAGCCTATTGCTGGTATCCTTGGTAACAAGCTGGGCTATTGAAGGTATGGGTCAAACATGCTTGTTTGGGTTTTACAGAAAGCATATTAAGAACTAGAACACAGAAACCCAATGAAAGACATTATTTTTCAGGCTGTAAAGGCTCAACATAATACATGAAAACAGAAGAGTCACATTAAAATATTGGGATCTACAAGCTTTCAGAGAAAAAAATAACAAGTCACATACAACACAAGCACACAGGGATCAGGAATGAGTGGTTTCAGGTTTCACAACAGCAATTCTGGAGGTCAGAAGACAATACAATAACTAATGCTTCTAATATTCTGAAGGAAAATTATTTCTAACTAGAATTACCTCTCAGGGAAGAATGAAAATACTTCCAGACATGCAACGTTTTAAAGTTTACATTCTTTGTACTTTTTTTTTGCCCAAGAAGCTACTGGCTCCACTAAAATGAAGAGGTATACAAGACTGAAAGTGAGAAAGAATAAGATATAGGATATGAGAAAACAGGGGATCTAGGCAAAGCGAACCCCCAGGATGATGACAAGAGAACATCTAGTGTGTGAATATTTTGAAGGGAGATTTCAATAACCACTAGAGAGTGTGGTGTAACATTAGTGATAAAAAACCAAACTAAACAAACACAACAATTACAAAGTAAGGGAAATAAAAATATTATGCAAAAAGGAAAATAATCACTCACTAAAGCATAAATGTTCATCTCATCTAAATTTGACCCAAATATATTAGGAGGATGGAGACAATAGAGAGGGTAAATGTATGACATAGGAGCAGAAGGAAGAAAGAAATATAAATCCCTATATTCCATAGCAGGAAGTCAACATCTAGTACTTAAAAATGAAGTTAATATAGTACTAATATACATATTGATATAGGAACAAATAAGAATCAACTAAAGTTGCAAATGTGCCATTTTCACACCCCAAAAAAGCCTTACAGAAACATTTGATTTTCAAAATCAGAGGTTGACAAACTTCTGTGCACAGGCCAGGCCTGGTATGTTGCTTGCCTTTTAAAATAAAGTTTTGTGGGAACACAGCTAAGTTTGTTTGTTTATATATTGTCCAAGGCAGCTCTCATGCCACAATGACATAGTTGAGTAGTTATGACAGAGATTATATGGCTTGCAGAGCCCAAAATATTTACTATCTGGAAAGTGTGTGATGCCTGCTCTAAATTACGTGAATGTATAACTGGAGGGGAGGGTGGCAAAAATTTTAAAAATAGAAAAAAAGGAAAAAAAATTCAGTAGGCCCATGATGTTTAAAAGTTTAATTTAAATCAAAAACAAAAACACTGCAATGACAGAATTGTTGCCAAACAAAGGCAATATGTTATAACACTAAATGTGTTAAATGTGCTTCTAAAATAGTGACATAATTTGAGATTCAGGCTTATATAGTAGAAACAATTTGCTATTTAGTGCAGAGGCAACATATTTTAATCCGCACGACTAATCCCAGAATATTTAGATGTAAAAGCAATGATGACAACAAAAACAACTGATCCTGACAAATGTTATGCACTCCTCAATAAACTGTCCTTTAGGTTACAAGAGAAAAGGAAGATACTCTAAGAACACACCAGGAGCAGCTGTTTATCTTTAGCTATTTTTTTTCATGTATATCCCCTGAAGCTATTACAAAATTCATTTCAAAGTTAATAACCAATTTATTAACTTTTATATTTGTAAAATATATAAAATTAGGAAGTAACTTATTACATGTTTTAGATAGATGTTCTGGGAATCCTAAATGGATTTTGACTAAAATGTATTCACACACAATTATTCAAAAACACATTTATACTGCTGTTCTCATGTCTCTCCTTTGACAACTGCCAAAAGCTTTAATGGCCTGGCTATTTCCCCCTTCATCTCAGTTAATGAACGTTTTAGAAGAACAGTGGAATAGTAATACTTGCATGTCTCATACTGACTCTAGGTAAACACTGTTTTGCTAAGAATTGTTTTATCATTTTATCATTTATCATACCCTGGAAGATCTCCCAGACTAAACACAATTTAATAATTATCTGACTTCAGTAAGTTCTATTAAATAAAAAGGCACTAGAATAAGATGTACAATTTTAGATTTAAGTATTCATCTAATGAGTGAAGACGGTATTCTTATTTGTTATATATATCTTCTTTTATAGCTGTGTTTTTATGCTGCTATCTTTGTGGAGGGCTTATTTGGGGGGGGGGCAGGTTAATTAGAAATGAGATCAATTTAAAAAGTGCCACTGCATTGCATAATCCCAGGGATGCTACTCACATTGCAGTTTCACCCCTGGCATTGTGCAATATATAGCCTATGAAGCCATATATAACTGCAGTGAGTTCCAAGAAGAAGAAAAAGGTGTGGGTCTATGTGGTATACATGATAAAAACTGAGTAGTTACGACTAATCAGGTATGATTACTTAAAAATCTAATAGGTAGAATTATGTATAACAGGGGCTTTACATTTTGTAATTATACGCAATTCTTATTTTTTTTAAAAGTTAATGCTATCAGGAAATAAAAATATATATCATCCTGTTAATAAGTGCTTTGTAATAAGGATAGTTCCTTTTAAAGAAGATATTCTTATCATATTATGATCCTGTAGCATATTCTGATCCTTCACACTTCTTAGATCATAGCTAGCAACAATAATAGTAATGAAATATTTGATGAATGTGGCTTCCTCAGGAAAAGTATGAGGTGTGGGCATCTGACACATTTTGGGCCTCTGGACACATTTTGAAGAGCTATAAACACAAAACCCAGTTTGTACTAGGAGGCAGTGTTCATGCCCTCAACAAAGGCTAACATAAAAATTGCTGCATTGTTTAAGAACAATAGATTGAAAATAAATGATTTCTCAAGTTTTTATTCATTTAGCTCAAAAGCTATTTAACAAAAATGCTGTCTTGTAGGTACGCGGCATACCTACGTTGTACCATAATTTACTTGAGTATAAACATTTCAAAATATATTTGCTGCTTCTAATTTCTATAAATTGGAAATTTTGATTAAGTTGGTTACTCAATACCATGGTCAAACACCTTGGAGAATGAACTACTCCTGTTATATTGAAATAATAAAAATATCAGTTGTTTAAGAATATTTAACAAAATATCAAAAAATAATGCAGTACAAAAATACCGCAAAAGCCTTGCTAAGTATTAGGAGGTACATGATGTATGAAATATTTAATATTTTTTGGCAAAACAAATCTAAACACTGAGAGGATAAAGCACAGCCATTTTTATATCTGACACAATAAGGACTTTGAAGGGGAACTAAAATGCATTACCAGAATGTCTGATCAGGAAAGGCTTTTTATTGCAGAAATGAAACAAAAAAAACCAAACAAAACCAAGAGCCAGAGATGGTAAGTGACTCGCCTGAAATCATACAGTTAATGGCAAGGTAACACTGATTAGAATGTAGAAACTCCCAGAAATTTAAGCATCTTGCCTTTGCTAAACAAGTACTAATTATAATATACCATTATAACACAATAATTAATGATAATAATGAGAACTGGTCTTTCATTAAAATGAAAACCATTTATTCTAAGTATTTGTAAACAGAATACATTGTAGTAGGAGTTAGTTATAAATCCTTAGAATACATCTGGTCCTTCAAAACTGCTTATATTGGGGTCGGCTGTAGCCAGTTTACCACATAGGAGGCCCCGGGTTCGGTTCCCGGGGCCTCAACGAGTGGGCAGGCCGCCGCAGGCAGGGCAAGCCCCCATGAGCAGGGCAAGCCCCTACGAGCAGGCAGGCCACCGCGCAGTGAGCTGACTCGGCGGGTCGCCGCAGTGGGGGGAGACAAGCAGACACAGAAGAATGCAAAAGATGAACACAGCAAGAACAAGCAGAAAAGGGGGGGCATATGTAATAAATAAAAAATAAATCTTAAAAAAAAACTGCTTATGTTTAGCTGCTAGCTGGTTTTAATTAATTCATTTTTGCTCTTGATGGTCTGTTAGTATTTGCAAGTCTGAGTAGTTTGTGACTTTGGTAACAGAAAAAGTATTTTAATTAGAAAAAACTGTGCAAATGGAAAAACTTATTGACATAAGTTAATTTACATACTTTATAAATACTAGGGATTTAAATGGAAAAACTTATTGACATATGTTGGTTACATGCTTAATAAATATTAGGGATTTAGTCTTCCATTCCTAACAGACTAAGGAATATGTATATATGTACTTCTTAAAATGTTTGATTTAAAGAAAAAAATGTCAGTTTAAAAACATCAAATTTTATAAATTACAGGAAGCATTTAAATAAACTTTAATTCATCACCACTAAACATGTCAAATTTAAGATTTTAAGTCTTTGTTTAATTTTATTCTTAAGAAATCAATTAGAAAATCCTTCATTTAAATTTTTAAATTCATATTTTAACAAGAACTAAAGGGGACATATATCAAAATTTTAATCTAACAGACTAAAAGTCCAGAGTTAATTTCAAGATTACCTTGCCAGTTAGGAAGAAGCTGGAATTCAAAACCTGGCTTCGGCATTCAGTCTAATATGCTAGACTAGTTTTCTTCTAAACTATTTGAGATAATTTCCCCTCATCTTGTGATCCAACTCCAGATGTTTCTACACTACAAAATGTGTAAAATCCCACACAAATATTTTGGGAAATAAGTATTTACATAAAAAAAGAGGCTTTTAAAGCAAGTGGTCCTAGGTTCCTAACTTTGGCAGTGTTTTGGGTTTTTGCTGCATTTTGAGATAATGTCTGTATTTTGCCACGAGAAATTTCAATTCTTTTTCCCCTCCTTACTTCTCCTGCGCCCATTTCTTCTTTCTTATTTACATTCTCCTCTACCTCTATTTTTCTGACTTACATTCTCCCTCTACTTATCTATTGAGTCCTCACTATGTGAAGGCATGATCTTATACAATAACATAAAGACATGACCTTTATCTTCTGGGGCTCACAATCTTCCTTTAATTGAAAAGGCTATGATAAATGCACAAATAGCTAATATAAGGCAGAATATGATAAAATTCATAGAAGAGAGAAAATGTTATGGAGGAATATAGAAGGAATCAAAATATACAGTCGTATACCTTAAATTTAAATACATTTATTTTGAAGCTTAAAAGCCTACGCAGTCCCTGCGAACAGTTTTCACACCTGCACGAAAAAATCTTCACAATATTGGGAAGTATGAAGGGAAACCACAAGTTTCCTTATTTAAAGTTGACACAGTATTTGCCATGGAAAATTCTTAGGAAACTGGGGTTTTCACACAACTGCAGTTACTTCCATTTTAAATAAATTAAATAAAAAAGGGAAAACACTCCATCTTTTAATGGAAAAATTTTCTTTGGCATATGACTATTGAGAAGACAAAAGTATTTGTTCAATTTTGAAAAGAATTTTGAGAATGTACCTATGAATGTAAACAAGTCTAAACGTGAAAAAGACCTCTTCCTTACAATGCTTAATTCCTCTGAAATGTTGCCTAGAAACAGACTGACTCCAAATCAATTGGCAGATGTAGAATGCTAGTTGCACTACTCAAC
>PVKH010026036.1:0-13310 GCA_004027955.1 Chaetophractus vellerosus | reverse complement strand
AGAATATAAGATACAAGAATAAGAAATAGGAAAAATAAAGTTAGTTTCCCGTTTTACTTGGTTAGTTTTTAGTTTAAGAGCTTTTGAATTTCTCACATTGAATAAAAGCTTGGGGACCAAACTAAGTAAGAAGAAGATTAGGCAAAGTGTGAAAGCACTTTATCAGAGCTATTTGACATGCTAATGACCTCCATAAATAGCTCTCAGCCTGGACCTTGTGTTCATTTTTATATCCAGGTGTATAAAACACCTACCTGTGAGCCTAAATTAACTAACATACTGAATAACTTATAGGTAGGGTAGATAGGCTACATGTATTCTTTCGCATCAAATGTTATGCAATCAAAAAGTTAGAAACTGCGGCCAACTGTATATAAAAAGAAAATTGAGGTAATCTGAGGAATAAGTGATTTGGAATGATTTTCATTTCAAATATTTCATTTCCATTCTCTTTAACTAGTAATATATCGTGCTTTCTTCTTTACATATATTATTTAAACCTCTCACCAGCCCTTTGAACTATTGGTGGTGGTATCCACAAAAATAAACATTCCACAATTAACAAATATTCCACAAATTTCTTAGGCCAGCTATAAGGTGCGATGCCTAGGCCAGAAGCTTTTGTCTCCTAGGGTGATAATATAGAGAGAATTAAAATACTAAGTGATATAAGAAAAAGACCAGGTTTTCATAGGAGAAGAGAGAGACCAGAGAAGATATTTATAGAGGAAAAACTGGTTGTACTAAGAATTAGAAAATGAGTAAAAGAGTGAGTAAAAGGGGTTTTGAAAGGGGCCTTGCAGCTTGAGAGAAAAGTATATGCATGAAGGTGTAAAAGCATGGACGCTTAGACCTTCAAGGCCCATAAGGAAGAATGGCAGAAGAATGAGGTTAAGTAGGCAGGCAGGGCAGATCATATTCTTTCATTGATGGAGAACCTTTGGATTGTTGATCTGGGGAGTGGCCTGATTGTGTACAGTCAAGTCTAATTATTTGTGGTAGTTAATTTTCTATAATATTGTAAATACTGAAATTGAATACTGAACCATTGCTCCTCGAGGAGTATAGAATGAGATTCCACAAGACTCTGGTAACAACATATTTGTCACCTGGTCAATATATAATCTTGTTCATGTGTTTCTGTTTCAGAGACACCTTATTTAATATATATTGTTGATTCATTAACATTTGAACTCATGGCCAACAGCACTATAACTCAACGCCTGAAAAAAGCTTATCTAACACACTCCCTATAAGGCACATCACATCCTTTGACTTAGGAACACTAGAGTACTTCCGCACTACACTTGGGGGCCATTTTAAATAGCAGAATCTCCAACAAAAAGCATACAGATGTGCATTATGGCTCCAGATATACTGTGAAAGGACACTTATTTACAGCATGAAAACTGAAACAAGGCATAGTATTGCCTTGTTCAGCTTCAGCTGGGAATCTGTGTGCCGGGTGACTCAAATTTTTCATTGCTCAGTGCATGCCTGGTAATGACTGCAAAAGCACTGGGAGTATTGATTTTGGGGTTACAAGCCAATTTTAGTGAGTAAGCAAACTCACAAGTACAGAATCCACAAATAATGAGGAGTAACTGTATTTGCTCTGGGTATCACTTTGGCAGTAGTGTAACCACACTGGGTTAGGGTTCAAGATTGCATACCTGTTAAGAAACAGCTTGAATTTAAATCCAGACTCATTATGTTATAGCACTCTTCTCTTTAAGCCTAAGTCTAGACATTTTAAGATACCAAAAGTGTTCAGGCCTATTGGTCAGGAACATAAGCAGGGGAAGTGAGTTTAGCACACACACAGTTACCAGAAATCAATTCAGGGAGTCAAGAGATTAACAGGAACAAGTATGAGATATTCCTAATAACAATCACAATTAACCAAGCAGCGGGAGGGATGAGGGCCTAAACCCAGTATAGTGGCATAAAAGGGTCAGATGAGAAATATTAAGGAAAGATCTGATTACTAATTTATCATTGAAGAAGTTAGAAATGACTAAGGTGTTAAGCCAAGTTGACAAAGAGCATGATAATACCCTTGAAAAAAGTTGTCAGGCAGAGCTGTTTTTGGAACAAGTTACTGAGCCATGTTGATTTTTTTTTAACTATTTATTGAAGTATATCATTCATACATGAACATACATAAACTATAAGTGTTCATTAAACATCATGAACTTACAGAGCAAACATGTATAACATCATACAGACTCCTACACATCACCCCCCCCAACACTGCATTGTTGTGAAACATTTGTTAACAGATCATGAAGGAACATCATCAAAGCATTACTATTATCTATAGTCCATATCTTCCTCCCCTATACATTTTTAAAGGATTTATTTATTTACTTTTATTCATTTTTATACCCCCCATTCTTGCTGTTTCTGTGTCCATTCGCTGGGCAATTCTGTCTGTTTCCTGCCCTCTCTTATCATCCTTCTCCTCCTATTTGATCCTCGGAACCTTTGTTGTAGGAGAGAGGTGTCCTGCTGCCTGTACCACGTTAGTTCCTGGTTTTTCGGTGCGTCTCATCTTGGCCCTACCTTGGCTCCTGTTACGTCGTCATCATGCTGTGTGGCTCGTGGGGTCTGGCGGCTCAGCCTGCATGGGGCCTGGTGGCCAGCACACCTTCTATATTTTTCTTTTTTTAAATTTTTACCAGGAGATCCTGGGGATCGAACCCAGGTCCCACCATATGGGAGACAGATGCCCAAACACCCGAGCCACATCCATCACCTGTTATATCTCTTAAAGTTACCCAGATACCCAGAGTTACAGTCTTTTCCCATACAGGATGACCATATAATAAATCAGGCTTCATTTATCACCAGCATTCTAAAAACAAGACCTAGGGAGAAAAAGTAGGTCTGGGGACACATGCATGGTTTTTATATAGCAAATGTATAGCCTCCCCCGATTATCACAAAATCAGGACAGCAAGAATATTTGCACCATGTTGAATTTTGAGGTTTAAGACTTTCTCTTCAAATCATTGAAGGTTCTTACTTGTATTAGCCTGCAGATCTTATTCTGTATTAGGCTGTGAGGATGCAGAGATCAATAAGTCATGCTGTCTGAGCACCTGAGGACCAGATCAGTCTCATCCTTTGCATCATCAGACCTCAAAATACTTCCTAGAGCTGCATTCTGAATCTGGTTAAGAACTTTGAAGGTCCCTAAGGCCTGCCATGCCCCTTGGTTTCCATACCAGATGCAGCTTACTCCTCCTCTGCCTTTTGTTCTACAGCTCCTTTCTGTTGTGGAGAAGATATTTGACTTTTCTTCTTTGCAGAATATTCCTTTGTCTCCTCTCCTACCTAAAACTTTGTGTTTCCCCAAGGACCACTTTCCCTGTTATCTGCTCAAGTGGGTTCTACTGATTCTTCCACACTCCACACCGTGGAGCTGAAAGGGGAGTGAGATCTGTGTTTTCTTGCTCCCTTCGTTATTTTCAGACCATTACTCTGACGGCCAAAAGCCAGTGATCCTTCTTTCAAGGGTACTTCTGTCCATTATTACATTATGTGCTTTAAACCATTGTCCCACTTTGAAGATTTTGGCTCCTGGCTTAAGTTCTTCTCCATTTCATTTGGTCATCCAAGTGACTTTTTCCATTTCTATGAATGGAGTGATTTTGGTCTGATTTTGTTTTCTGTATCCAGATCCTAGAACAGTGGTGGGCACATAGGAAGTGCTTAATAATTGTTAAATGAATACATTCAAACTTCAGAGTAAGGTAATTTTTTCAGCTCCAATGAACTTATTACTTGAAACAATTTCAACATACAAATGCTATCCTTTTTTGATTATAGATTTATAATAATGTTAATTATTAAAAATGTAGAAAATGGCTAGGCAATAAAAACTGTTCAATTTAGCCATCTAGAGCTAAAAATGACTATTTTGCTTATATATCTTTCTAGCCTTTTTCCTATGCACATGCATATATATTTTTTAGTTTTTTAAATGGAGTATCACTACACATACTGTATTAAAAACCTGTGTGTGTGTGTGTGTGTATTGGGGTATATTGTGAAATCTCTCATAAAATATTCTTTATTCACTCAAAACATTTGAATGTCTGCTTTGTGTCAGTTACGTATCAGTTGCTAAAGATATAAGAGTAAAGGAAACAGCCCCTGCACTAAAGATGCTTACACGAATTTAGTAAGTGATAACATCATTGTTAATGGCTGCATAGCTTTCTCTTGTGTGAAATACCGTAGTTTGACTAACCTCTTATTCTTGTTATTTTGGGACTATTTTTTTTTTACTATTTGTATTAGTCAGCCAAAAGGGGCGCTAACGCAAAGTACCAGAAATCTGTTGGCTTTTATAAAGGGTATTTATTTGGGGTAAAAGTTTACAGTCACAAGGCCCTAAAGAGTCCAATTTAAGGTACCATAAGAGGAGCTTTCTCACCCAAAGTCATTGGCCATGTGTTGAAGCAAGATGGTGGGTGATGTCTGCGGGGGTTCAGCCTTCCTTTTTCCTCTTAAGGCTCCATGGGCCTAGCTTCTTCCAATCGCAGCTGAAGGCTGGCATAAGGCTGGTCTCTCAGTGCTTCTCAGCTGCTCTGTTCTCTTCAGCTGCAAACTATCAGGCTCATCTCTCTTCCTGGGCCCTCTGCCGTGTCTGTGGAGCTGTCTCTCTTTCTCTGTGTTGTTGTTCTCTGTGTAGCTACTTCCGTGTTCTTGATTGAGCATCCGTAGATATAGCCCACCAGGGGGGCGGGGACTCAACCCTGCATGCCCTAATGATGTGATCAAATCAAAGCCCTAATCTTGATTTAGTAAAGTAAAAGTGAAACCTCTGAATTTAATAAAATCAAAGGGGTATCACGTCCAGAGGAACAGACCAGTTTATAAACATAATATCTCTTTTTTGAAGTCATAAATAATATCAAACTGCCACACTATTATAAACAGTGCTGCCGTGATTATGTCCTCAGGATAGATTCCTAAAAGCAAGATTTTGTGGTCAAAGAATATATGCATTTTTAACCTTTACTTGGAAAAAAGTTGTACTATGCTAAACTCTCCCTAGGATGGTATGTGAAAGCTAGTTTCTCTGCACCCACATCAGTAGGTACTGTTAATTTTTAATGATCACCAATTTGGCAGGTAAAATTTATTTTCTGTACTGAGGTATAATTCACATGCAAATTCACCCTTAAGTGTTCAGTAATTTTTTAAAATACGTTCGCAGAGTTAAGCAGTTACCACGACAGTCCTCTTTGAAAAATTTTCTTCACCCCAAAAAAGATCCCTTGTGTCCATTTGTGATTACTACCCATTCCCACCACCGGTCCTGGGCAATCAGTAATCTGCTCTCTGTCTCTGTACACTTACCTTTTCTAGGTATTTCATATAAATGGAATAATAAAATATGTGGTCTTTTTGTTTGGCTTCTTTCACCTAGGATAATGTTTTAGAAGATCATTCATGTTTTGCAGCTATTAGTAGTTCAGTTAGTTTTTATTGCTAAATAGGTTTCCATTGTAGATATACCACATTATTTATCCATTTACCAGTTGTTGGACTTTTGAAACTTGAGCTACTGTATATAAACATACAAGTAGCATTTGATGGGATTTTGAAATATAGCTGCAGGAGCGATACATTTTTGGGTATCCCAGTTTTCAAATATCCTTTTTTATTGGCCTGCTACACTTGTGCATCCATAAAATATAGGGTTACACACTCAGAAGTAGCACAGAAATTTGAAATAGCCTGAGTTCCCTCCCTTAAAAAAAAAAAGTTCCCTCCCTTTAAAAAAAAGGCGCATGGTGTTTCAGTAGAATATTCTATCTTCTTGTTAAATCCCACATCCTAGGTTTTGATTTAGAAGGTATGGTCACCATAGGTGTAACCACATTTGGCAAGTAAGAGGAAGAGAAGTCACCAAAGGAAATACTTCCAAAGTAAGATTTCATTAATATTATCCTTTAGTCAGTAAGAGGTATATAATTTATCACCTTATAGGTGATTGATATAACAATAGGGGGAAAGGGGTGTGTGTTAATCAGCCAAAGGGGTGCTGATGTAAAGTACCAGAAATCTGTTGGCTTTTATAAAGGGCATTTAGGGTAAAAGTTTACAGTTACAAAGCCCTAAGGAGTCCATCTAAAGGCTGCTGTCTCACCAAAGTCAGTTGTCACGTGTTGAAGCAAGATGGTAGGCAATCTCTGCCTGGTCTCTCAGGGCTTCGTATATCAGTGTCTGGCAGCCTTCTGAGCTGCTCAGCTGCTCTGTTCTCTTGAGCTGCAAACTATCAGGCAAATGGCTCATCTCTCTTCCTCTGTGTCTTGCGTGAGTGTCTGTTTATAGCAGCTAACCAAGGAGGTGGGGACTCAACCCTGAGTCATGCCTTACTGACGTGGTTGAATCAAAGCCCTAATCTTAACAGGTAATTTAATCAAGACATGTCAACTGAATCTAATGCAGGGGTTCTTAACTTTTTTTGTTCCACGGACACCTTTGCCAGTCAGGTGAAAACCACGGACCCCTTACTAAGTCCACACTATACCGTGTATTATTTAATAAATATATCACACCTGCACCGATACGTCCCCACAAGAATAATGCTTTAAATTTCAATTCAAGCTCATGGACTGCTTGTTAAGAACCCCTGATCTAATGCATTCAAAGGGTATCACACCTGTAGGAATAGATTAGTTTACAAACATAATCTTTCTCTTTTTGGGGGGAATTCACAAAAATAATCTCAAACTTCCACAAGGGATGTACATGAAACTAGAGAAAGTGAAAGAGAATGGAAGGTAACACTACAAGAATGTCTGATGAATTTAGATACTTTATGGCAGTTTGTATATTATTAAACTCTGAGCCATAGTTTACTCTTCGGATAATTTTGATCGTTTTCTCAGAATAATCAATCCCTTTGAAAGAAGTGGGTTACCAGACTCTTGGCTTTTTGCTTTCAGAGACAGAAATCCATTCAGATAAAGCTGTTTCTTTTAACTCGACTTATTTCTTAAGAAAATCGGGAGTGAAATATTTTAGAGAAAAATAACAGAGAAAATTACTGATCTGTCATCAGTATCCTTGGTTGTATGTCATTGTCTGTAATAAGAAACAGACTTCAGTATTCAATCCATGTATTTAATTTACTATGACCATTAACGGTAACAGCTAGTAACATTCTTGAACTTAAACTTTTGCTCTCTGGTAATCAGAAAGCTTATTTTCAAATTAAGAACAAATCATTTGCACTGATTATTCAGTTGGCAGATTGGAATAGAAGCCATTTTATATTTTCATTATCTTCACTCTTACACTGAGAGTGCTACAAAAGTACCTAAGTTTATGGCTTATCTTGAAACAAGCAATATATATAAACGACTAGGAAAACAAACCTATTTCATTAAAAAACAGAATTCTTGTGTGTTAAATAAATCTAAGTGACTCAATTTTTTTTAAACAGTACGTTAGAAAGAGAGAGGGAAAGAAAACAATGTTAATAGGAAGAGGTACAACTTTTTTTATTGCAGATTAAATATTCTGTATATTGCCTATCACTTGTTAGACATAGCTCCTTAAATAGCCAGAATAAAAGAGATGAAGAGGTATTAAGTAATATTCAAAGTACATTGAATGTAGGGTAACATGGTAATTATATCCCAGAGGTTCTATAAGGTATTAGCCACAGCTGAGCATTTTTAAAAATAATATTCCCCTGAGGTCTAATTATTTTATAATTTATATTTGCCTCATCAGAATATGTATCCTGAATGAACATTCCTTTTGGGGGGGGGGGAAGGGATACGTTTATTGCAGTGTGTGAATTTTAGATGTTTGGGAAGAGTAAAGGCAGGAAAGTAACCCAGATTTAACTATAGAAGTTCCATTTTCTGCAGAATGAACATCTTGAATTCATATAGGCATAGATGTGCTGTAACTTTGTTTTATGAAGTCAAACATTTTGTTTACATGTTGCATGTGTTACCTATTTTATGAAAAATGAAGAAACAAGTGAAAAGCGTATAAACCACTAACTTGGTGAAGCAGAGTATGTTTGGTCTCTTTTAGTATGTGAGGGTAGCATTGACAGTGTTCTCATGTGGATTATTTCCTCACCCTCTGGAAATAATTGAGGCAGAGAGAAAGAAGCCAGAGATTTTTTCCTCTCTCTCCAGAATAGTTGTAATAGTTCATTTATTTTTAAAAATTTCAGCTTTTCCACTTTACCTCATAGATCTGAAAGAACCTTAGTTGTATGACTACATTTGGCCCTGTGTAACTACTTCATCTACAGTTATGGTACATATGCTGGAGTGAGACCAGGGAGGAGTGGCTTTGCCATTTAGATACATGGCAGACATTTTCCGTAAACTGAATGAGCTAAATGTGTAGCTCCACAATTTTGAGAAAGTATTTTGCATGCATGCTTTAAATGTGATGTGCTGTAAATTATAACTCCTTAAACTTATGATAACTTTGAGAAGATATGTAAAATACCTAGTACAGTGCCTGCCACAAAGGAGGTTTTCAAAAATAGTGGTTCTGATTGTCCTGTGTGTTTCTCCCATCTGTGAAGGGGAATTAATACCTACTTGTTTCCTACCAAGTGGTTGTTGTCTTGATCTTGTTCTTTTCAGGAGATATCTTCTGATTAGGTAACTAATCAGAACAAATCATTTGCACTGATTATTCAGTTGGCGGATTGGAATAATAGTTTCTTAGAAGTTTTATTTCTATGCATTAGAACGTTTTTCTCTGAGAAACTTTTCTGTTTGCTTTTTGAGCTCTTTCATGTAGGGCGGGGATTGGTGAGTAGAGCAGAAGTCTAAATTTTCTTTGTCCAAACTCTATTTTCCTGACACATTCCCAGGTTCTAACATAGGGCAGATGGCTCACATTATATTGGTACCTTTCCCAACATCTAGTTACTTAGATTTGGCTTTTCATTTTTTTTAATAAGTCATTTGCCATCCTTTTCATTCACTTACCATTATCAGTAAATATATTGTGCTTCAGAGTTGCAGTTGTTTCATGTTTTCATTGAAGGTGGAGTTTGTGTTACTATTTCTTGTTTTCCTTGTTCCTGCATGAGTTTTGAGAAGTGAGAGAAATATTTTTACTCTGCATCCTTGAAATTGGAAGATGTGTGTTCTTTTTCTGTGATATCACAATCTTTCCAGCAATTGAAAATGAGCTTATAAAATGGACCATCACCTCAGAAGTATTTATTAGTACAAGACATACCATCTTGATGTTTTCTCTGAGTACCTTAACCTCCATCTCCCCAAAATTTTACCCATAAATTTTTTGCCCCAAAATCTGTATAGAAAATCTCTGTATTAATACTACACAGATTTTAGTATCATGCTTAATAAATGGTGAGAAGGTAAAACTACATTGTCTTTCCCAGCTGCTATAATTCATATTGACCACGTTTTCTTATCTAGCTACAAAAAGCATTTACTAAAATTTCTAATAGTGATTCTTGAAAGTAGGAAATAATTTTTTTAACAGTTTTTTTGTTTTTTTGGTGGTGGTGGGTGCATCCTTTGGCCTAATAACTTTATTATTTTATTATTATTTTTTGGTTATATATCCCCCCCCCTTTCTGCTTGTTCTTGCTGTGTTCATTTTTACATTCTTCTGTGGCTGCTTGTCTCCCCCCTTTGCGGCGACCCGCCGAGTCAGCTCACCATGTGTCGGCCTTGCCTGCTTGTGGGCGGCTTGCCCTGCTCAAGGGGGCTTGCCCTGTCTGTGGCAGCTTTGCCTTGCCCGTGGCGGCTTTTGCCCTGCCCACGGCGGTCTGCCCACTAGAAGAGGCCCCAGGAACCGAACCTGGGGCCTCCCATGTGGTAAACTGGCACCCTACCAACTGAGCTACAGCCGGCCCCCTAATAACTTCAGTTGACATAAATTATTTTAAAGCATATCACTTTTACAGTGATTGGAAACTATTTTCTTTTCAGCTGTAAATATGTGTTTAGTGTGTTTTGTGCTAAAATAACTATTTCCCATTATCTGTCTTAAGTACTGGTTCTCCAACTTGAATGTAACATACCTAGGAATCCCTTGGGAGCTTGTTAAAGTATGCTAATCCTGGGAAGCAGATGTGGCTCAGGCATTGGGCTCCTGTCTACCATATGGGAGGTCCAGGGTTTGATTCCTGGGACCTCCTGGTGAAAAGTAAGCTGGCCTGTGTGGAGAGCTGGTGCAGCAAGATGATGCAACAAAAAGAGAAACAGAAGAGAGACACTAAGAGACACAGCAGACCAGGGAGCTGAGGTGGCACAAGATATCGAACAGCTTCTCTGCACACCATAAGTCCCAGGATCGGTTCCTGGTGCCTTCTAAAGAGAAGACAAGCGGATGCAGACAGCAAGCACCAAACAGTGGTGGTGGTGGTGGGGGGGTGGTGGTGGTAAATAAATAAATCTTTAAAAAATTAACTAAAAATTTTAAAAAAGAGTGCTAATCCTTGGACCCAGCCCCCAGAAATTGATTCATTTGGTATGGGTTAGAGCCCAGGAATTTAAATGTTCTGATGCCATTAATCCCTAGTATTTGAGAAACACTGATCTAAAGGCTATATAGAGAAATCTAAATCTAGTGATCAAGTCATGAAAATTCCAACTTTTAAAACCTGCTCATCTCTTGAGATTTTGAATCACACTCTCCTTGGTTATTGGTTTTGGCTGACTTAAAGCCAGGTCTTTGGGACTTTAACTTCCTAGCCCTATGTTGATACTTTTTTGGTTTGAGTTGGAGCCAGTTGGACTTCATCTAGCAGATATAAGACCATTAAATAGGGAGCTATTATAGGACACATTATTGATGAAGTGGAAACAGTTTTCAGCTGGATGCTAAATGAATTTAAAGAGTGTGGTACCTAGCAATTTATTTTGTGGCTTTTATAACTACACATAGAAGAGAAAAACCTGATCTTGGAATGACTAAATTCTGATTTAGGCCTGTCAAACAACTTATAGGTCAGGTATCACTAACGTAGGAACTTAAAGTTATCGAGGTAATCTCTGTGCAATGTAGAAACCAGATCAGTGCAAATTCAGACATGATTAAATCATAAGTCATTTTAGAGCTAATATGCTTCCACTTTTTCCCCTAATTAAGGGAGACTTGAAAATTACTCAAATCCCGTTGGTTTTTTGCATTAGCAGTTGTAAAAGTACATAAGATGTTGTAATGGTGTGAAAATGCACCTATTTCTATTGCACTTGTATACAGCTTTTGTTGATAGGTTCTTAAATCATCTATAGGTGCCGTTAAATTCTTGAAGAGAAGAGAGTACAAATATAGGAGGTCTTAAACAAGGATTTGTCATCTGGCAGAATATCTTTAGATTAATCTACTGTTGAGTATTTAATGGCCTAGAACGGAGTTAATTTAGACTGGATAAGTATGTTCTACGCTGATAAAGCATTGCCTGATAGACCCAGTAAAACTTAAAGATGGAAAAGACTTTGGTAATTTGTATTTTACATGGATGAATGGATTTCCTATAGTTGAAATATGGAGATTCAGGGTTTCTGTTTTTGTGATGTAGATAAATGCAAGTCGGGTGTTAGTCCATTATATAAACATTTGAGTACCTAGAACACCTGTCCTAAGCAGGTGTCCCAGATAGTAAAAGTACTCCACCTAGGGCGAGCAAGACAGATGGCTCCTAAAATTAAGAGTTATCAAAATGTAATAACCTGTCACCTGTATTACATGGCTTTACTTTGGCTGGAAAGTGACTTGTGTTATTACGTGTTCTGAGTAATGGTGATTTTTTTGCATTTAGTTTTCTCCATATATATCTATCCCACTTGCAACAGGTAGTATTTATGTGCAAGATAGCTGTTAACTGAGGTGAATGATCAAAGAGGAATTAATTTAAAAATTGGTCTGATGGTGATTGAAAACTTTTTTCTTTTGCTTTTTTTTTTTAAAGCAACTGTATTCTTGAAGAACAGAATATAATAAACTGAAAATGGTATTTAAAGCATATCAAGTATTAAATATTAACCATTTTTTAAGAGAGGTGGTAACATCTTAATTTATTTCAACTTCACAATGGTAAGAGTTAGGAGAAAGAGGGCCCCACCAATGTACTCTTTCAGACTGAGTTTGTATCTTACATCTTTGTAACCTTCACAGCTCTGCACTTAGTGGTAAGTGAAAGAGTTCATTGAAAATGTTTATCTGGAGTAGTTTATCTTAGCAACGTCAATATGACCATAATACTAATAGAATTGAGGAAAAAAATTTTAAATTAAAAAGGTAGACCTTTAAAGTAGCTATTATTTTGAGCATTTTTACTTTGTTAAACTATTGAGTAAAAAAAATACATAAAAGGCATTATAATTTTTCTTAAAAATACTTTTTAATTCTTTTCTGTTCTCTGAAGAAGTATCTTATACTCAAATACCCAGTTTACTGTAAGTTAATCTCTAGATTTATATATAAACACCAGTTACAAACTTTGCAGAAGGACTTTTTTTAGGAGGTACCAGGCATTGAACCCAGGACCTCCGATGTGTGATGCAGGCAGGCCCTCAACCACTGAGCTACACCCACTCCCCAGAATTTGGCTATTTTTTATTTTTATTCTTTTGAGATACCGGGGGCCAGGGATTGAACCCAGGACTTTGTATGTGAGAAGCTGGCACTCAACCACTGAGCCACATTGGCTTCCCTGAGTTGGTTTTTTCGTTTGTTTTGCTTGTTCATTTTTGTTTTTTTTCAAGAGGCACCAGGAATACGAATATTCTCACTGTCCTGATTTTGTGATCATCAGGGAAGGCTAAATATTCGCTATATTAGAAACAATGCATGTGTGCCCAGACCTAGTTTTTCTCCCTAGGTCTGGTTTTTAGAATGCTGATGATAAGCCAAGCCTGATTTATTATATGACCGTCCTGTATGGGAAATGGCTGTAACTCTATGTATCTTTGGTCAACCTTAAAAGATATAGCATGGGGGTGGATGTGGCTCAAATGGTTGGACGTCTGTCTCCCATATGAATGGACCTGGGTTCGATCCCTGGGACCTCCTGGTAAAAACAAAAAGAAAAATATAGAAGGTGTGTGTCGTCGTCCGCGTCGGCGGACGACCTCGCTCACAGGGACAACAGGGACCGGCTGCCGGCGACGACCCTGCGCGCCGTGGGGTTTTGGCTAGCCGCTTCCCATCCGCCTCCTGGTGGCTCTCTTTTAGCCAGTCAGGAGGCAAGGGAGCCTCCAAGTGGCCCTCCCCAACCAGATAGGAGGCAAAGGGGAAACAGCGGGGAAGGTGAAAAAGGGGGA
>PVKH010026035.1:0-13297 GCA_004027955.1 Chaetophractus vellerosus | reverse complement strand
AAATGACTATTAATTGAATGAAAAAATAGAAATTCTGACTTAATAAGAAGAAAAAAATTAACTAATAGGAGTTTAATCCAAACAGCAAAAATAAGGGGAAAACACATCATAAAATGGATAATAAACTCAAGTAAGATGGACAGAAGATAGGTATGTCAGTTGTTACATCAAATATTAATGGACTGAATTCTCCCATTAAAAGACAGAGATTATCAGAGATTGGGTTAAAATCTAACTATTCATTATTCACAAGAAACAAAATATAAAGAAAGCATAAAAATAAAGAGGTAGTCAAAGAGATACTGGGCAAATAAAAAATAAAGTAAGAATGGGGATATTAATATTAGACAAAGTAGAATTTAAGTTTAAAAATACTAAAGGACAAAGAGGGAAATTATGTAATTGTATTAGTCAGCCAAGGGGGTGCTGATGCAAAATCCCAGAAATTGGTTTTTATAAAGGGTATTTGTTTGAGGTAGAAGCTTACAGTTACCAAGCCAGAAAGCGTAAGTTACTTCCCTGACCAGTGTATTGCCCCATGTTGGAGCAGGATGGCTGCTGATGTTCAGCCTTCTTCCTCTTAAGGCTCCATAGTCAGGCTCTCTAGGTTTTGTCTCTCTCCCCAGGACTTGAGTCTCTGTGGGCTCAGCTGCTTTTTCTCTTCACAAGGCCAGCTGTAGACTATCAGGCAAACAGCTCATCTGTTTTCCCAGGGCCTTCTCTCCTTCACAGCCAAGCTCTTCTGTATACTTACTTCCCGGGGTTCCAGCTCAAAAAATCCAAACTTCCTTCTCTGCAGTGTGGTTTCTGTGCGAGTCCCTGCCCACCAAGGGGGTGGGGACTCAATGTCCTACTGATATGGCCCTATCAAGCCTTAATCATTATTTAATCAAGTAAAAGTAAAACCTCTGAATCCAATACACTCTAATATGCCCAGAGGAAAAGACCGGTTTACAAACATAATCCAATATTTCTTTTTGGAATTCATCAATAATATCAAACTGCTACAGTAATAATAAAAGGACACTGTGAAAAATATAAAGCAACCATAAACCTGTAGGTATAAAATAGAATAGTCATTAAATATATGGATCAGAATCTTAGAACTGAAAGAGAATTTAAATTAAAAATATACAGTTATAGAGGATAACTTCAGTATATCTCTTTCAGATTTAGACATATAAGTAGTATTTTAATTTGACAAAAGCTACCAAAATCAATATACCAGAAATGGCTTTTACAATGGGAATTTATTAGGTTGCATGCTTACAGATCTGAGGCCGTGAAATTGTCCAAATCAAGACATCATATGCAATGCGTTCTTCATAAAAACTGATACATGGTGGCATCTGCTGAACTCTCACTTCTCTCCCAGATTTCTTTGTGTCAATTTCTGGCTTCCTCTCTCCTGGGTTCCGTTAATTTCAGCTTCTTGTTCTCATGGCTTCTTTTCTCTGCTCCTGTGGCTTCTTCTGTCTCGCAGTATTCATCCCATTTATAAGGGACTCCAGTAAGAGGATTAAGACCCACCCTGGGTTACACCTTACTGAAGTAACCTAATCAAAAGAAAGTCCAACCTACAACAGGTTTATGCCCACTAGAATAGATTAGTCCTAAACACATGATTTTCTGGGGTCCATAAAAGCCTCAAACTACCACAAGTAGTCAAAACTAAGCAAAGGCATGGAATAACAAAATAATGCAATCAATAAACTTGATTTAATTGCTGTATAAAGCATCTTTCAAATAAAAAAAATCCTTCAAATAAAAAATATAATTTTATATTCTCATGGAACATTAAAAAATGGATCAAATACTTGGCCAAAAAGAAAATTTTAGTAAATTTTAAAATATGAATCATATTTTTATCATTTTAATTGAATAACATTAGGAATGAAAAATCAAACCCTATGGGATACAATGATCATTATACTTAGAGGAAAATTTATAACTTTGAATAATTTCATTATTAAAAGAAAAAGATTTTTAAAAAAGGAACTTTGTAAAAAGAACAATAAAATGCTAGGAAGATGGAATAAAGATAAAATCTGAAATTAATGAAATGGAAAACATCAAACAATAGTAGAAATAATAAATGAATCTGAAGATTGTTCCTCAAAAGACCAAAAAAATATATATTAACTCATCATGAACTTGATTAAGGAAAAAAGAACAGAAATATTTATGAAAAAGAACAGTAAATAGATAGTCCTTATTTGATATAAGAACATGTTATGAAGCAATTCTAATAAAATTATATTGGCATATAAATAGAGAAATAGAGCAGTAGAACAGACTAGAGAGTCTATAAATACATGCCACTATAAAGGAAAATTTAATAAACATGATATTTGAGCTCAGTAAAGAATGGACAGCTTAAAAATGTTGATGGCCCAAATGTTCTTCCATTTGGAAGAAAATTAAATTGAAATTTTAGACCATATACTATAGAAATTTCAGATGAATTAAGACCTAAATGCAAAACAAAACAAAAACCCTGGAAGAACATACAGGATACCATGTATTATAGGTTGAATTAGGTCCTCCAAAAACATTTGTTGATGTTCAAATCCCCAGTACATCAGAATGTGAGCTTATTTGCAAATAGTTTTTACAGATGGAATCAGGCAAGATAAAATGAGATTACATTAAAGTTGGTTGGCCCTTAATCCAATATGACTAAGTGACCATATAAGAAGAAGAAATTTGGACACAGACAAGAAACAGAGGGGAGAACACCATGTGACAGCTGAGAATGCCATGCATTACCAGGAAACTTCCAGAAGCAAGAAGAGGCATGAAACAGGTTCTTCCCTGTATACTTGAAAGGAAGCATGCCCCTGCTGACACCTTAATTTCAGACTTTCAACCTCCAAAACTGTGAGACAATAAATTTCTGTTGTTTTAAGGCACTCGGATTGTGGTTCTTTGTTATGTCAGCCCTAGCAAACTAAAACAGGGGCAGGAGCTCTTCTTAACCAAGCCCAGGACCCTAGAAACTGCAAAAGAAAGGGGTAGACATATTTGACTAAAAATATCACAAAGAAGTCAATAGACAATGTTATGGAAGAATTATTGTTAAGCAGAGGCAGGTAATTAAGACATAGAATATACAAAGAATTGTTACCAGTTGAGAAGGAAAAAATCCAAATAACCTAATAGAAAAAAGGGTATGAAAATATAAGTGCTAGAAAAGTAAATACAGAGTGGTCAACAAACATCAAAAGCAGTCTACCTTATACTAGTGAAAAAAAAGGAAAGTTTTGCTTAATTGAGTTACTGGCAATAATTTGCTGCAAATTTTAATAAGCAGCAATATCTATATTTAATCGGGGTATGAAGAAAGAGTATTCAACTGTATTTGTTTTTGAAAGCCATCTAGAAACATCTATTAAATGCAAAAAAAGACATTTACCATTTGGCCTAGCAATCCTGTTTCTAAGAATCTATCCCATAGTAAGAAAAAGCCCACCACATGTAAGAGCATATGTGCAAGGATGCCATTGTAGTATGTTTCACAGAGGAAAAACAATTGGAAACAAAGTCATTCCTGTCAGTTGGGGGATGGTTAAACACTGGAATAGTATGCGACCACTGGACATTTACATTTGTTTATGTAGACACTTATAATTTTGTATGGCTATAAGAATATGGGCAAAAATGTGGTAGAACCCTTTTTAGGTTGTTAACCTAGGTTGCCTGCAGGATGGGGAAAGCCACTAAGAAAAAAAGGAAGAAAAAGGTTGCACTTAAAGTTAGTTTGATATATTCACATTTATGCATTTATATATGGTAATAAATGAGTGCAGGCCATTTTTTAAAAAGCAACAGGAGCTAAGCAACAAGACATTTAAAAGGTAATAGCATCAAGATATCTTGAAGGCCATAAACCAAGGACTATCAGGAACTGAGCAAAAAGTTGAGATTAATTGAGAGGTAAAAAAGTATGTGTGGGAGAGGTATTGCAAATAAAAATGTATAAAAATAAAAACTGTTAAAAGATCAAAGAGTTGTTGTACTGGCTCTTGGCTTACACCTTAAATCAAAGTAAATGATTTTTAAAAATCTTTTATATAGCACCAGACTTTGGTGAAATTCCCCTAAGGAAGTTTTCCAATGCAGGAAATGTAATTAAAATGAATTTTTACCTAGCCTTTGAAACCATGACTTTGGGCACTATTTAATAATACATGGTTGAGATTTCCTTTTATACTAAAAGGAGACCAAATATCAAAAGAATATATACTATTGCTGCAACAGTGCTATAGTGTTTTTTGTTTACGGATGCTGACCAAGGCTTCCGAAATTTTATACTACCCAAACTAGGAAAGATGAGAGAAATTTCATAGGTTCCCATGACATACTGCCAAGGGATTTTCCTATTATAGTAATCTGTAACATGCTGTACTCTGATTCAGTGACATAAGGGACAATAAAAACTTGATAAGTGATCTTTAAATATCTGAAACATATACAGTGGTTCATTGTGATATAATTTTCACAATTTTTGTTAATACATGCTTAAGCCCCAATTTGGTTCACTTATTCAGTAAATATTTATATAGTGCCTACTGACTGCAAAGTGAGCATGTCTTCCACTCGTTAATCAATTACAATGGAGTAGGACTTATATATTACTGCACAACTGACAATTATAGTAGAGTATGTCAACCTGTAGTAGATCACAGAATTTACTATGGATATGGTTGGACCTTTATAAAATTTCACCCATTTTTTTGTCATGGAGGCCCAGAGCCAAATTAAAATATGTGTGCAGTACCGTATCATTTTTGACAAATTACCTGTCTGAAATTCAACTCTATTCAGGTGATGGCACATCATTTTTAATACATAAAACTTATCAGAGATCAGAATCAAGACCACAGACACTTTCAGATCACAAAGGCCACTTCTACTCATGGGTCTTGATTTAGGATCTTGGCTCCATGGACTTAGTTTTAACTCTCTGAGGCACCCCAAGAAGGTTGATATGAAGGGTAATTGGGGGGGCCAGCCGTAGCCCAGTGGATAGGGCGCCGGTTCACCACGTGGGAGCCCTGGGTTCAGTTCCCGGGGACCTCTCCAGGCGGGCAGACCGCCTTGAGAACGGCAAGCCGCCATGGGCAGGGCAAAGCCGCCACGGGCAGGGCAAGCCGCCTGCGAACGGAGCAGAGCCACCCGCAAACAGAAGCAAAAAAAAAAAAGCCGCCCACGAACGGAAGCAAAAAACCGCCCGCGAACGGAGCAGAGCCGCCTGCGCAGTGAGCTGACTTGGCGCATCGCCGCAACGGGGGGAGACAGAGCAGACACAGAAGAAGACAAAAATGAACACAGCAAGAGCAAGCAGAAAAGGGGGGGATATGTAACAAAAAAATAAAATAAAATAAAATAAATTAAATTAAATTAAGTTAAGTTAAAAAATAGGTAATTGGGTTCCCTTCACAGAATTCCCCAGAATATAGGCAAGAGTTTGGGATGGAGAGGATACTGTCAGCTAGGTGCCACAATCTTCAATAAATATTAGTAAGTGAGTTGGATATTCTACATCTAATTCTATAACAAAGACTTTTGTGTCTGTGTATATTTGTTACATATATGGACAATTTTCCTGAATTAAATTGTATTCTAAAAAGTTTATTTAAAACCAAAGCAAGGATTTTTTTTTTAAATTCTAGATTTCCAGGGTAACAAGAATGTATAAAGAAAGTTTATTTACATTGATGTGGAGGCAGTGGCCACTGGAGGTTCTGAGGTCAGGGAGAGGAAAAGCAGGTGTAATATGGGGGCATTTTCAGGACTTGGGAATTGTCCTGAATGACATTGCAACAGTAGATACAGGCCATTATATATCTTGCCATAACCTACAGAATTGTGTGGGAGAGAGTGTAAACTACAATGTAAACTATAACCCATGCTTAGTGACAGTGCTCTAAAATGTGTTCATCACAATTGCAATGAATGTACCACACTAATGAAGGATGTTGTTAATGGGGGTAAATGTGGGTGGTGTGGGGAGCAAAGCATATGGGAATCCCCTATATTTTTTATGTAATATTTATGTAATCTAAATATCATTTTTTAATGAAAAAAAAGGGGGGGCCCAGCTGTATAGCCCAGTTGGTAGGGCGCCGGTTTACCACATGGGAGGCCCCGGGTTCGGTCCCCGGGCCTCGTCGAACGGGCAGACCGCCTCAAGAAGGCAAGCCAACGCAGGCAGGACATGCCACCATGGGCGGGGCATGCTGCCGCGGGCAAAGGCAAGCCCCCGTGAGCAAGGGCGAGCCCCCACTAGCAGGCGGGCCACCGCGCCGGTGAGCTGACTCGGCAGGTCACCCCAGCAGGGGGGAGACAAGCAGACACAGAAGAATGCAGAGAAAAATGAACACAGCAAGAACAAGCAAAAAGGGGGGGATGTATAATAAATAAAAATAAAATCTTAAAAAAAAAAAAAAAGGAAGTTCATTTAACCAAAATGTATTGAATGCCAGGCACCCTTCTAGAAGTTTGGATACATCAAGAATAAAACAATTATCCCTGCTCTGTTGGAGCTTACATATTGATTGGGGGAATATAGACAATAAACAAAAAACATAATAAACAAGTAAATTATAATATTTTAGAAATTGATAAGTAAATGAAAAACAGAACAGAGTAATAGGGATTGAGTGTTGGCAGAAGATTTCCCTAAAGGATTTTAAAAAGAAGGAATAGTTATGCCTTTGTTTGAGGTAGGTTGCTGTAATTCTTAAAATGAATTTTAATAATGTAATTTGTTTTAAAAGTTTAATACATTAGGGAATGTACAGTGGCTTAATAAACTAAATCAATTTTGCTATGTGTCTGCTACAAAGGCAAAACATCTTTTGTCGGTAAACAATTCTAAGAAATTATTTTTCTCTATAATATTTGTTTTTAATAACCTTTCTGAGAAATCTGTTCTGTTTCAAAATGGCTGTTTTGAAGTAGGTTTTCAGAAATTTAAATGGTAATAGGTCAACTAAGTTTTGACACATCATAAAAGGTGATATAGGCCAGTGAAGAATCATAGATTTATGATAAAAAGGAAATATTTTATTTAATATTATAGTTCTTAAAAGCATGTAATTGAATAAAGATCTAAAGCCTGTCCAGAAGGTTAGCAAGATTTCAGTTAGAGAAAAATATGAGGAGAAAACTTAGATAAGTAAAAGAATTTTGAGAGTTAACTGCCTCAAAGAAGAAGTAATCTTACGTTTTCACCAAACACATAAATTTAGGAGAGGAATTATCCTGAAATTTTGATAGGTACCAAACTAAAGAATATAAGCAATTGTTTATGATGCTTTGCAGTGAATAGACCTAATTCAGGCCTGCAGTTGAATAGATCATTATTTCATTTTTAATCTGGATTGCATATCACTGGGCATAGAATCTATATTTCTTTGAATTTCCCCATCCTGTATCACTCTTGATACTCTTAAGTTCATTTAAGCACAGTAAATAGTCTTTACTCAGCAGGCAGTGCAAATCACCATCTTCCTGTCTGATGGAGCTAATAAATGCTAAACAAACTCTAAATTTGTGAAGCTGCCTACTGGATGCCTTGGTGGACTGAAGAGTTTTTGGAAGCAAAATAAAATAATCATCTAAAGTTGAATGCTTTAAGATCAAGGTTACTAGGTCAACACTAAATTTAAAACCAGTTTGAGGGACATTTTTTAATGGCACTTAGAAATTATGGCTAAAGGTCAGGCTGTTACATGTGATGTTGCTCAGATCCTTTGATGGTGAAGGTCTACAATTGACTTATGTGTTAGATATATTTTTTAAAACATTAACCATGATTTACAGTAGCAAGAGACAGTGTTCAAGCCATGGAAAATAAAGTTCCTCTCCCAGTTTTTGGTTGAAATGGTTTGCATTCAGTAATTTTATTGTACCTGAAAAAAATTATTAATATTTGCCTCTACAGAGGGAAATAGGGAAACTGGCCCCTGTCAATTCCTGCTTAAAAGTTTCTGAGATATTTTGAGATTGCAAGAAAACTGTGGATAGAATTCATACCAATTAGATATCTTGTGTGTTTGGAACCATTTTAAAATGCTGTGCAGGGCTCAAAGGAATTAGTAAAGCCTGCTGCAGTATAGCTGCATTATTAATCTCCAAAGAGAATGGATACCAGATGTTCACACTGCCCAAAAGACACCTCAGGGTTCTTGACAGTGTTTAGTCATATTGTTGTTAAATAAATTCAAATGCCCAAAATGATTATGGGTGATAAGACTATGCGGTTTCTACATCTGAAATTATTAATAATCATTTTGAAGAAATACACTATTTTTGTTATGCAAGAAAAATAAACCATATATTACAATTGGTATTCAGAAAAATTGCCTAAAGCAAAATGCCCACTTTTCCCATTTCTTTGGTTGGCTCAGTGATGGACATATTCAAACTGAGTTATTATCTTTTAATTAAGTCCACTTTTATAAATAATGAAATACATTATAATATTTTCTTCATTCATTCTTTCATTCAAGAAATATTTCCATGTGCTAGGTGTTGAGAATATAGTAGTAAACAAAGCAGTGATCATGGTTTCATGGAATTTAGTAAAAGAAGCAGAGATTAAATAAATTACCCATATAAATATTTCATTAAAAACCAAGATATATGCTATGAAGAGAAAGCGCTGGGTGCCGTGAGTATGTTTGACAGAGGAACCCGACATAGAGTTAAAGCCCTGGATTCATTTATTCAACCATATTTTTTGAGCATCTACTTTGTGCCAAAAAATAAAACTGATTATAATGGTCATTTAAAGCATTATGCTCATGACTTTCCGATTCATAGTCCAAAAGATATTAGGAACAACAACCTAAAAAAAAACTAAAAATAAAAAAGTAGGGATGGAATTTTGTCTTTCAGTCATTCTTCAAATATAGCTTCTGTTTAGTACCCTCAGGAGCATTTGAATAATGCTTAAGATTTTTTAGCATATCTAAATATTTTCTTACCATATCATTATAAAAATTCCATTAGAATTTTGTAACATTTTATAAACTTTAATATTGTAACATTTTATAAACTTGAGAAAATAGAGAAAGGCAAGATTAGGGGACAGGGGCATGACACCCTGAATCTATTCATCTTAACACAAACAACACTATGTTCTTCTAGACATCAACCTATTTTTACTTTCCTTCCCCTCCAGACTTTGTAAAAGAGTAGTCTTTGTTCATTCTCTCCACTTCACATATGCTTCTCAACCCAACACAGTTTGGCTTCTGTGGTTACTGCATTGAAACAGCTCTTCCTAATATCCCCCAAACCTCCTAATTGTTGATTTCTGTATATTATGACACTGCTGTCTGCCCTCCAGCCTCAAACAATTTTCTCTTATGATTCAGCTCTGGTTCCCTACTTCTTAAAGTGCTCTCTTTTATTTTTCTTCACCGACTCGCATCCCTCAGCTTATTTTTAAATACTTTTCTGCTTCGCCTCTCCTGTATATTCTCCTACATATCCTCATCCATGATCTTACTATCTTTTATGCTTTGATGATTTTCACATCTGAATCTTTAGTCTAGGGTTCACTTCTGAGCCCATGTATCCTTTTGACTCCTGGTTAGTTCCACACAAACTTATTTCTATTATTTTCTCTCCAAGACCATTCATTTTCCTATTCTCTATCTCAGTTGGTGGCATCATGAGCCAGCTAGTCATACAAGCTGGAAAGCTAGTTATAATTCGACACTGTCTTTCAATCCCCCATTTGTACCACTGCCACCAAAACCAGTGAGTACTGCTTTCTTAATATCTCTATAATCTGTCCCCTGCTCTCCAATCTATTTTAAGTATCTTCATTTAGAGCCTTATTGTTTCTGTTCTAGAATATAGTTTTCCATCTGATATACCTGTTTTCATCCTCCCTCTTATTCCTTATTCCCCAGCCTGCTTCTAGAGCCCTCTTCCTAAAACACAAATCTGCTTAAAAGCCGTCAGGTGGCCTCCAATTTTCAAGCCATCCAAAATGCACCTGGCAGATTGACAACTGGGTTACTTAAAAACCAGATGAAAAAGCAAGATAACTAGTGTCTTCATTTGTCAGGGCTGCGGTGACAAATTCCACGCACTGGTCGGCTTGACAAAAGAAATTTATTGTCTCGTGGTTTCAGAGGCTGGAAGTCCAAAATCAAGTCATTGGCAAGGCCCATGCTTTCTCCCTGAAGACTGCAACATTCTGGTGCTGGCTTTCCACAGTTTTGGGGCTTCCTTACCTTTGCATCTCTGCCTCCAGCCACATGACCATCTTTCTCTCCTTTTGTCTGTTCTGTTTCTTCTGACTTCTGGCTTCTTCCTGTGGCTTTCTCTGACTGACTGCTTCCAAATTTCCTCTCTTTGTAAGGTCTCTAGTCATATACCCTGATACAATTTGGCTACCTCTTAATTAATAAATCTTCAAAAGAGCCTATTTAACAAATGGGTTCACACCCACAGGAAAGTGGACTAAGATTTGAACACATTTTTTTGTGGGGAACATGATTCAATCCCCAACAACCAGTAATCAAAACAAAATTAATGCTTGAATAGTAGGTTGCATTTAAATTCTATTATCATTTCTCATTTTCATGAATTTTTAGAGTCTATAGATCTATGCTAATTTTTATATATGTTCTAAATGACTTGCTTTTCAAGGTAAGTGTTTTAAGTATCATTTTAACTTCAGGTAATGCTTAATAAAGCTGAATGAAGCATGGTAGAATGTTTGCCAGCCAGTGATTTTTTTTTTGTGATAATTAAGTTTTTTCTGATTGGAATAGTTTGCCTTTTGAGACTATTGCTTGTTTGCAGTAATGAAATTATGTCATCAGCATATAGAAGCATACTTGTTTTCATATCTGCAATGGTGGAAGGGAAGACATATATTAAATTCTCAAGTCATGCCAAACAATTCAAATATAGATTTAAAAGTGGCCTAAGAAATTTCTTTCTGAACCACCCAGCAAAGACTCTTCTGACCTGCTTTGATTCTAACTCAGATGGCATTGCAGATGTCATAAAGATAAGAGTTAATCTTATTCATAATCACTTTTTAGCCAAAGTGAAATCTTAGCCAGTTAAAGCTACTAAACCTTATATTGACCTTAGTATTTATATTCATAAAGTAAAAAATAATGTAATTGTTGTTAGTAGAAAAATTATGATGCTGAAAATCTGTTGCTTCTTCACATAAATATTAGATCAAGAGATCAAAATCTACAGTTTATTAAATAGAAATCTTGGCTTCTGGTTCAAGATGATAGATTGAACATACATGTTCATTCCCCTCTCTCCCAAGAGACCCCTTTAAAGTGAGAGTAAGAAAATGAAAAAAGAGGTGGAAGAAGAGAAACCCATAATTGCAAATAGAGTTGAGGTGGGGGAGGGGATCTTAAGCAGAAAAACGTTTTAACCAGGTTTTCCAAGAATAAATGGACAAAACTATATTAATGGATATGACCAATTAAAGAAAGCTGGAACCCAAAATATATGCAAAAGTTGTTGGAGAATTTAATAGAGGCTCAGAATTGGCAAGAACAAAATGGGAGACTGACAACAACGTGTTAAATTGAAAGTCTTAAGAACAGGAAGACCAGTTTTACATCTTCCTCACCTTTATACTTAGAATGATTAATCATCAATTACCTAAAGAGGGCGAAAAACAACCACCACCAAAACGAACAAGAAGATTGCTCTCAAGCTATTAAAAAATCTGTCTGGGACAATTAGGGATGCTATTGAAGTAATAGATACTTAGTAATGTGAGTAAACTATTGTTCATTCAGGTATTCAGGGAACCCCTTTCAAGACAAATTCTTGTCATTCAGCAAACCTGGACAATTTTCATAGAGCTCTCAGCCAGATTTTCTATTCAGAAGTAAGACCTGGCAGGGAAACCAACCTATTCTATGCCTATCAGAGGAAACCCCCGCACCACCCCCCGCTCCCGCCCCCCCCCATTGGATAACTGACCCAGGCCTCCATTCTTAAATAGGAATGTACAGTTATGGATCACCACAGACAGAGGAAGAAAACCAAGAGCCTGAAACATAAAAAACAAGATAATGGGAATAATTTCACCAGAAGAAGCAGAGATATTTTAGAGATTAACAGAAAAGTAAAAAAGAGCAACCTGCTAATATTAATTAGTGATATTTGAAAGATATCCTCAGTGATATTTGAAAGATATTATATTCATAAAATAAGAAAATGATCTGTAAAGAAGAGGACAATCAGACACCAAGATATCTAAAGCAAATGTGGAAAAAATGTTAGTGTCTGTTAAATCATGGATCCTATTATATTACTCTGTATATATTTGTATATATTTGAAATATTTATAATTAAAAACTCAAAAATCAAAAATTTAAATTAGAGAAAAACATTGCACAATTGTGTAATAAAGTCATCGTCCAAAAGAAAAGTAAAAGAATATGTGGCATGATGCCTTTTAACAAGTGATGCAGTATTTTAAAAGGAAAACCTATTTGACTTTAGGCAGCATGACAATATGTAACTGAGAAGTTAAGAATTAACAAATATTTATCATTACTGAATCATTATATAGATGCTTTTTTCTTTTTAGTATATTGTAGAATAGCCAAAAGTAAATACCTGAAATTATTGAAACTCGCTGAGCCAGAACCCAGATGCCTTGATTTTGATGATTGTAAAACTGTATAACTTTTATCTTGTGATTATAAAAACCTCATGACTAGCCCTGCCTGTACTCAGCTCCTTTATCCTGTTTTACAACTTTGAAGTCTTAAGATCACTAGACAACCCCTAATGTTTATTAAGGAAGGAAATTGAGCCAGCCCAGAACTAACCCACCCCAACTCCTTCTCTATCTTACTAGAAAAAGCTAAATCTAAACAAAATTAGCTGGCCCAACATGGGCAGTAATGTCATGTAATCAATCTGCGCATGCTCAATAATTAGATGGCTTCTAACTTCTGCATCTCGAGCCACTATGGTCATTAGCCTAAACCTGCTTGTCTTTTGATATTACAAAATTATCAGTATTACTGTAGTTCAGGGAGACATATTTTAGGTCAATAGTCCATCTGATCTCTGACCCCTGCTTTGTGCTTAGCAATAAACTCTTTCTTTGAAACCCCCATGTCTCTTGAATTGGTCATTTTGAGTGCATGGGGCAGAAAACCTCCCCCCACCCGCTTTGCTCTGTAACAGATTAGGTCCTTAGAGAAGGAAATCTAATCCTAGCATTCCTTAGCTGTGCAGAAAGCTAATGTATATTAAACATTGTAACACA
>PVKH010026034.1:0-13141 GCA_004027955.1 Chaetophractus vellerosus | reverse complement strand
TTTCCTCAAAACTCGCTAATCTGGCCCTAGTGTTTTTCTTGTCTCATGTCCTACTTTTCTTTTAACATTATCACTTATTATCCTTAACATATCTCCACAAGTGCAGGGATTTTTGTATATTTTAAACAGGAACTGGTCCACACATGTACTAAGTAAATTTTGCTGAATAAATGAATATTATAGATTTTGGATAAATTTGCTCATTTCATTCCCCCTAATCATCTCCCTCTCTAAGTTATATTATATTCTTCCTGTAAGGTTGGGCTTTTGTTTTGTTTGAGATTGTACCCCAGTGCTTAGAAAAGTATCTGCTTCATGATAAGACTTGATAAATATATGTTAAATGAATGAACACCCTTTTAAAAATTAATCAGTCTTTTTAGCCCAGAAAGGTTAAAATATTGCATGAATTTACATTGTTATATAAATTAAAACAAACTTGATTCTGGAGGATTAGTTAAAACCTGGCTCTAATTTGTTTTTTGACATCATCTTCTACCACAAACTTCCCAACATCCTTATACAACTTATCCTTCAATAAGACCAGACTATGTACTATTACCTGAATATATCAGGAAATTCTGCACCTATTTTACATGTTGTTGCTTCTGCCTTGGATACTCCACTCTTTCTGACTGCTTATTAATATTTCATTATCTTTAAAGACCTAACTCAAATTTTCTTTGAAACCTTTCTGGTCTTCCCCATGCAGAATTAATTGCTCTTTCTTTAGGGATTTCATAGCTTATTTCTGCATTCATTAAACAATTATTTTTTGAATGTTCCAGGAAGCATATTGGATACTGCAGAGAAAGAGATGGATATCTAGTTGTATATTGTACTGTGAATGCCCTAGAGTAGGTTTTCTAGGGCATTAGTGAAATTGCATCTTATTATTATTTTGCATATGTACTTCTCCAATTTGTATAAGGATAGGTTTCATGAGTTATCCTATTTGTGGCTGTGGTTCTGAATACTGTCTTTGGTAATTTGCAGACTCAAAATATAACTGTTGAAATGAAATTAAAATGTCCATTTATATAAGTTATTTCTACATCTGTATGCTAGATTTTCTCTGTTGTGCACATCACTCCCTATTGGAAACAATGTCTGATCTCCCCACACTCACACAAAATGGAGCACAATTCCAGCAAATTTTACCTAAAGTCTCATCTCTTTATGCACCTAGTACCCATTCATTGGCTGTCCCTTCAGCTGAATACTTCCACTGTGATTATTTTTTTAAATAAATAATATGTTTATTAACTATAAGAGACAAATGAAATATAGTTTGTCTATATTTCATTGTTTATTAACTATAAGAGACAAATGAAATATAGTTTGTCTATATTTGCAGAATTTCTCTTAGACTGAAAGTCAGTTATCCAAAATGGTAGGCGTTCTGCTCTTCTTGTTACCATGGTTACGTGATCAAGCTTAGGGATTATTTCTTTACGTATCTTCCATCTCTGATGATTCTGTTTGATGACAACAGGGGTGTATGGGATTCTCCTGCCACAATCAGTTATCTTCATGAAGAAAGGCAGATGCGAGTTTCTAACAGTTTGAGTCAAAATAATTTGAGAGACTCCTTAAAGGTCACTGTCTCTCATTATCATAACGTATTTTTAAGCACTACTCTTTTAGAACTTATCAACAACTTTCCTTTCCAACAAATTTATAACAGTGCTCTTTCCTTTATGAGGATTTAACTTTAAAATTATACTTTAAAATGAGATTGTAACATTTAATTTTGATTCTCTAAAGACGCTACAGGAAAGCACTCACTATTCTAGTTCATCAATAAAATCATAACATCTTTAATTTGAGAGTACAAGATGTTGATTTGAATTATGTAACAAAATATGTTCAGTTAAAGGAGAAACTCTATCAACATTGATTTATACTCGAGAATGCAGCTTGGATTACCATGAAAAGTCAATAAACATATTGATTAACACACAACATTTTGATTGCTTTAGGTATATGTTCATGGACAAAATATATCTCTAAAAATATGATTTCCATACTAAATTTGCTAGTATATTTTTCATGTTTGAATGATCAGTTTCAATGAGTAGCATAAGGCATATTCCTCTTTGGTAATAAAATTCTTCTCTATCCTGTTAATGGAGAAAACTGCCTATAGAACAATGGGATTTATAAAGGGGTTCATGCAAGTTATTTATTAAAATACCTTCTTAATCTAGTCTCAGAAACAATTCAGCTTAGGAAAAAATGACAGAGAGGAATGGGATGATATTTCATTGTCAGGCTCTGTCAGCATAGGGATATAAATGGAGGTATGGAGAAAATGAGAGCAGCACAATTTGATTTACCCAAAAGCAGAGCTGCAAAATCAACACGAGGTAGAACAACAGTGCATGAGAGGGTACATAGAATCTTCATGGGTAGCAGTAAACAAATCAAAGTGACAGGTTTAAAGTATACAGGATTCAGTCAGCAAATCAAAATATAGCTGAAGCAAATGTTTATGGGTATCTTGGTGCTGGATGAGTCAGATAGACAACTGAGAGATATACTTCAATATTTTGATTGTATCTCCTTTTCCTCTGCCCCCATGTGGGAGTTTTAGAAAAATACTATGGAATTCCTTTTCTGTTTTTCGGATTTATTTGAAGAACATATTTCACTGACTACCGCAACTACAGTTCCTTTCTTTTAAAATAGGATTGTCAATTTTAGTAAATGAAAATACAGCAGGGGACCTACCTATACAAAAAAATATTTTCCCCTTTTGTCTCAAAAATGATTTACATTCACAAAAGAAAAAGAAAAATTAGTCTGAAAAGCATGCTACATAGTATACTCCAGATTTTTAGACACCAAGATACCAGGTTTTGAATCTTTCCAAATATACTGTAGATTGTATGTTTTCATTAAGAATTTAAAGGGCATATTATGGTAGTTGAAATTTTGGATTTGACCTCAGGAGATGTGCTTTATCCCTGTTTTTTGTCTTAACTGGAACAAATAATTTAATCTTTTAGAAAATCTGTTCTTTTCTATTTTGATGGGCGAAAGGCCCCTTAATTGTAATCAAGGGCAAATATTTATTTCCCCCATAATTAAAACTTTAATTAGGCCATTATTTATACAATCATTTAAAAATTCTGTTATCCTTGAAATACCTTGAAATTCTGTTCTGAATTATTTTTGCTTCATGAAGACACAGATCACTAATCTCTTTTTTAAATATTATATTTTCAGCTTATAAATATATTATAATAAAATATATGTGCCCAATATTTAAGGAATACCGAGTAATGGATGATAAGGTGGAATTGAAAGTTGGCTTTACTTTAGTTAAATTACAGAGATTTTTTTTCCCCAAAAAATAAACAGTGTCATAAATAGAATGAATTCTCCTTGAGGGCTAGAATTATATTCTGTATTGTTCAATGGTATCTCCCAGTATCTAGAGAAGGGCTTGCCACACATTAGGTACTATGGTGGTTTGAAGCTGTATGTACTCCAGAAAAGTATGTTCTTATGATTAATCCATTCTTGTGGGTGTGGACCCATTGTTAGGATCTTTTGGTGAGAAGGATCTTAATTTAAGATGTGGCCCATCTCATTCAGAGTGGATCTTAATCTTTTTACTGGATTACCTTTATAAGAGAATGAAATTCAGACAAAGAGAGAGATAACCATGGAAGCCAAAAGCTGAGAACAAGACCAGGGAGAGAAGGGAGAGACCAGCTGATTCCACCCTTTTCCTTGCCATATGGCAGAGGACCCAAAGGTTGCTGGCAGTCAGATTTTGGAAAAAAAACATTGCTGTGATGTTGCCCTGATTTGGACATTTTCCCAGACTCTAACCATAAGTGAACTAATTCCCATTGTTAAAAGCTAACCCATATTATGATATATGCTTTCAGCAGCTTAGTAAACTGAAACAGGTACTCAATAAATATTTATCAAATGTATTAATAAGCCTACAGAACCTCCAAAAATGCAATGCCTCTTTACTTTGAAAGGAAATTAAAAATAAAATTCTTGGTATAGAAATGAGGCAATATGATGTTCCTAAATGTGGTCAGGCATATTTAATTTTATAAGAAATGCAATCCAATTTTCCAGCTAATTTCATATACTATATAACCAAAACAGGTGCTATTGGGTTTCTTTTGGTTTGTTTTGTTTTTTTTTAGGTACTGGGGTCCAGGGATTGAACCTGGGACCTCATATGTGGGAAACCAGTGCTCAATCACTGAGCCACATCAGCTTCCCTGAGTTGGTTTTATTGTTTGTTTTTGATTTTTTCAGGAGGCACCAGGAACTGAAACCTGGACTGCCCTTGTGGGAGGCAGGTGCTCAACTGCTTGAGCCACATATGCTCCCTTGTTATTGCTTTTAACTTTTGAATTTTAATCATTTTAAATTGTAACAGTGACAAGTAGTTGTTTAGCAATAACCTTTGAAGCTGTTAAAATAAAGATTTTTAAATAGTCCTTTTCAATTTATTTATTTATATATCCCCCCCTTGCTGCTTGTTCTTGCTGTGTTCATCTGCCTTGCGTTCTATGGTGGTTTGAAGCTGTATGTACTCCAAAAAAGTACCCGGCGCCTCCCATGTGGTAAACCAAAGCTCTACCAATTGAGCCACAGCTGGTTCCCCCTTTTTAATTTTTTAAATTAAATTTTAATTTAGTCAACCATTGATTTAAAATGAAAAGGTCAACACTGAATTTCTCAATCTTTTTGATTTGGGAACCATTTTCATGGGAATGATTTCATTAGTGTATATACTTCGTAAGGATAGCATATATGTATATATACACATTTATATATATAATATAAAATTTTACTCAATTTATATTATTTCCTAAATTTAATTCATTTATTTAGATCTTACTCCCAGGTACCTTGTATGACACTGGGGAAAGAGGCAACCTGAGCAAACACATGCCCTACCTTCAAGTACATCCTGGTCTGATTTTTGTTTTGTGAGTCATTTCCCGTATGTATTTTGTACAATTTAGGCCATCTAAATCTCCCACAGCACATCTAGCATAGTGAATTGCAATTTAAGTTAATTAATTTATTAATAAAATGCTGCTGTATAAACAGAGAAGGTGTTGAATGAATGATTTTGGCCAGTTTGTACCAATGCTTGACTTACATAAGTGACTCTCCTATTTTAATGATCTTACAATTTGCTACACTGAATCACAGTATCCACAATAATAAATGACAATTATTAAAAGTTTTTATATATGTGGTGCCCTTCCTTCTAAGATCTTTTTTGACATCACATTTGATTTTCACAGAAATGGATGAGGTAGAAATAATTGTTGACACTGTCTTGAAATAGGAAAATGAAGTACACAGCAGCTTACACAGTGCTGTGATTCAAGTCTAGAAAACAATGGGTAAAGTCATATTGTCCCCATAATTAAACTTTAATTAAAGAATTATTTTAGGGCCCACACACTACAACCTCAAGTAACCTAAAGAACCAACTAGATGCCAACAATTCCCCACTGAGCTGTTCAGATCAGAATTGATAAGTCACAATTTCTTCATTTAATAAATATTTATTTAGTGCCTACTATTTGCTAGTCACTCTGTTACTTCTCTTAAGATAGATACGATTTTCAGACTCATGAAACATATATTTGGGAAGAAGACCATCTGAGAAATAAATCAAGATAATTTCAGACAAAGGAACTGTTTTAAAGGTAATTAAGAAGGGTGATATGAAAGGGAGTGCATAAGAGTGGGTATTTAAAATGGGTGTTTAAGGAAGTTGACTCCAAGGAGATGACATTTGAAATCTGATGGAGCAGAAAAAGCCATAAATGAGAAATCCTGCAATAGAACACTCCAGGCAAGAAGCAGCAACAAATTCAATGCCGTAAGCATGTTTAAGGAAAAGAAAGAAATTTACTGTGGGAAAAGCAGAGGGAAACCAATGGACTGAAGTGGAGAGATAGACAGGTGACAGATCATGGAAAGCTAGCTTGAACAGTCATGTGTTATCTGTACCAAACTCTGTGTTCTCCTTTTTTTTTTTCTAGCCACACAGCTACATTACATCTTCCAGTATCCCTTGTAGTTAAGAGGGGTTATATGATTAAATTATAGCCAAGGGAAAGCAAGTAGTAATAATTCACAATATTTCTGGGTCAAGGCTCTCTCCCTTTGGTGGACTTGATGAAAATGACAATTAACATTAAGGTAACATTATCTGCACAAGATGGAAGAGAGTTGCATCTCTGAGTTACCAGATGGAGGAGAACCATCTTCTGACTAGGAAAAGAACATATTAAAAGTGTTAAATGAACAAAAAATAACCTTCCATTGTTTTTGAGCCATTACACATTTGGGTGTCCATGCTAACTTATGCAGAATTAGATTTCTTACCCTATGAAAATAAGGATGATAGTTTTACAACACTTTTTGACATTGTAGATTTTTTAGGTAAGTAGGGATTTGATTCAAAGGAAAGAGAGTAGGGCATTCTTAACAAGAATTTAAAAAGTCATTTCTATGCTAAAAAGTTGTAATAAATACTAAGAGTCAAACCAGCAAGTGAAGCATTGGAAGATAAGTGTAATGGGCAATGTGGAAGCAAAAGCAAGATAAATCCATGTCCAGAAGTTTGATGAAAATTAGAATAAAAAAGACAGAGGATGGGCAACAAATAAGTCACTGGCTATGTAATAACCAGAGATGCTAAAATATGCTTAGCTTGTTGATCTTGGCTTATGCCTGTAGACTTCTATTATATGCTAGAGATGTTATATATACTTAAGGCATACATTTTGTTTGGGTTGACAGAAATGACCACCAAAATATTGCTTTACATTTAGTAGATAAATAAATTTAATTTTCCAAAACACCCTATGTTGAAGGAACTACTGCAAGTTAAAAAATTGAGATTTGAGAAGGTTGAGGCTTAACACTGCCCCGCTATGATAAAATTCAGTTTGATTGATGCCAGAGACGTTTTGTTTTCTACAAAATATCTGCTTCTGAATACCAAACTTGTTAAAAAATAATCATGTTGAGTCATCAGGCAAATTCATCTGGATAACCAATTGATCTTGTCTCTTTAAGTATAGATATCTTGACATCAGAAAAATATAATCATAGTTTTATTTCCTTGCCCCTTCCTCTCTGAAGGAGAATGGATACAACCTTTATTTGAGTATCTACTTTTTGTCAGTTACTTTTTTGGATGCCTTATTTTACAGACAAGGAAACAAAAATTCTAAGAGGTTAAGTTACTTGCTTGAAGTTACAGAAAATCTGTGCCATAAACCAAGATTTATATTCAGAACAATCTGAATATATAAACCTATACTCCCTTAAAAGTTTGGATTTATAAACAAAATTATTTTTATATTACACCTTTGGAAATATTTTTTAAATGAAAGCAAAATACTCTCTTTCTTATGGAATTATATTTGAGTATACTTCATTCACTCACTCACACATTCAGCAAATAATTATTAAATGCCAACTATATGCCTGCAGGTTCAACATGCAAGGGTGAAAGCAATAAACACAGATAAAATTCTCTATACTCATGGAGCTATATTTTAGGTAGAGGAAACATAATAAATTATTAAAGAATATTTTAGGTGGAGATACAATTTAAAGTTTTAAATATACATGAATATCATTTTAAAAATCTGTGTAAATCGAATTTTTTATTAATGCAGGGTTATATTTTGATAAACTTGTTTCACCTCACAGTAACTTGCTATTGTCATTGTGGAAAAATACATAATAGTTGTTAAGTGGCAAAGAAGGTTAATTTTGCAAAAATGTTTTATGAAAAAAAGGGATGTTTTTAAGATCTCAGTAAAGTTGTTTTAGATACTGAGGATAATCCTTGGATAGGTATTGAATTGGAAATAATGATAGCTAATATATTTTAGATACCTTTCTACATGTATAGGAAAAGCACCCCTGCAGATTGGCTAAAATTAAATATTTTTAAATAATACAAGTGACAGCACAAAAAATTTTAAAAAAGTTTTTAATAAGAGGAAAATGATTTTGCATCAACATTTAAATTGATTCACTGGGACACGATCTAAAGTTGTTTAAGCATCTGTTTAAAATGACCCTTGAGGACATGGTTCATGTTGGACTAAAGGAAGCTACATCAGTTTGGAAAATTATGGCTTGTAAAGGACCATGCATACCATCATCGCATTTCCAACCCATGCTTGTCTCCCAGGGCCCAAACCAGATGCGAACAATTTAATGGCATTTAAGGAAATCTTTGTTTGGAGATCCGCAGTGGAATAGTGCCCACTGGTCATTTTTTAGGCTTCTCTGGAATTCCATTTATAGAAAATATAATAATCAATATGTAGCAATCATAGTTGTTCAACACATCACACTTTCTCCCTTTTCTGCCACACAGATTAGGTCTTTCTTTCTTTCTTTCAAAAAAAAAATGGCTTTAAATGGTAGGAACATCATCCTTTAGCTCTGTTTTCTCCATTACATGAGACAAAACTGCACAAGCAAAATTACTCTGCCCAGGGGACGGTTATTTGAAAGCTCTTTAAATCCACTGCGAGAAAACAATCAAGTGGACATATAAATGCGATTGAAAAAATTCCAAATTGTTACCTTTGAAGCTACATTTGCGGGAAAGTACACATCTCTACATTTCCATTTATTCTGTACTTAATGGTCAGCAGTCACGAATAAGAAATAGTTTTCATACCTTCATTTAAATGAACATTTAAAAGTGTCTGGATTGTATTTGATATTTTTGGTCACCATGAACATATATCCATTTAATTTATTTTTGTTAATTTTTATTTATAAGCACTCTTTAGCATTTAATTTGTTAAGAAAAACTTTTAGTTCACATCTCAGAGAAAGCAAAACGACTTCAGGATAACCAACTTATTAAGAATAATCACATTACAGTTACAAAATTCTTTGTATGGAATTTATTATTATTTGGGAAAACATGAAACATTAAAACAGATTTTTTCCTAATGTATTTTTTAATTTTTATTTTTCACACTACATATGGGGTGATCTTATTTTTCATGGAGCAGGGCCCAGTCAGACAATTTAGATCAGAAATAGGAAATAGCATTCAGCTCTCACTCCAAGAGCTGGCAGTCTTCTTCAGCTTAAATACAAAGATGGAGAGCAAGGAGGGATTTCTCTTCAGTGAGAATGAGATGAGAAAATAGTCAATTTAGAACACATTTTCTGTTTCTCAGTAAAATTTTAAAAACTGTGACTTTCTTCAGCTCCAGCAGATTTGAGATAATTTAGCCTCCCAAATTCAGTGTTTTTTAACCAAGGTGATTTCTGCCCGTCCCCCAAACCCTTGGACATTTGGCAGTATCTAGAGACATTTCTGTTAGTCGCACCCTGGGGAGGAGGTTTACTGGCATTTACTGGGAAGAGGCTATAAATGCTGCTAAACATTCTATGATGCACAGATCTGCCCCCAAAACAAAAAACCATCTGGTCCAAAATTTCAGTAGTGTTAAAGTTGAGAAATCCTAATTAAGGTTAAGACTATCTTATTATTCTATCAGTAAAGTTAATTCAAGAATTCTGTAGACTCTGCCCTTCAGCATAAGGAATCATGTAGTAAAATGATAATACTTAGTTAATTATGTTTATATACAAACATCTATCAAGAGCAATAAACCTTATATTTTATATCACGTATTATGGAAAAATAAATGCGGAAATAAAATTGCATGATCAGGCACAATTTTTGAACAGTTAAAAAAATGGCATTTTCATTGTTCTCTTACCTCATGAATCTTTTCTCTGTACCTAGTCACTACAGAAATTTCTGGTCTAACAATGTTTATTGATAAACATTTTTGGAGAACTCTGATACCTGATGAACAGGCTTGACATTTCCAGTTAGAAAATAAAGTGAATACTATGTCATTTTTGATTATCAATCATGTTTATTAGAGTGGCTGAAAAAGAACCCATATAAGAAGGAATTCAACCAAAGCTTTTCATGAAAATTGTTTATTTTCTGAGAAAGTATCATTTATTCTTTGGAAATATATGAACAAAAGAATGATATATGTATTTGTTAATTGTCTACTGTTTCATGTACATTATCAATATGACACTTGTTAGAACACTTCAATCAAATAATCAATAAATGTTATGAGAATCTAAAGGAAATATGTAAAATGTGCTGAGACGTGTATTGTCAGTAATATTTAAAAAGTTTAAGACCCAACCCTCTCTCCAGAACGTTATAATCTAGATGCTATACCCAACACTACTCCAAATATTTCAGTAATAAAAAGATAAATTAATGACTCATCCATTCATTAATTCATTTATTCAACAAGTTATTTGTCACAAAAATATTATTTGGCATACCTTGTGCTGTATATAAATGTTTATGCACAGTAACAGCAGACAAGGACATTACTTTTGGATATAAATATTCTGTAAAGGCAAGGTATTTTGTTTGGTTGTTTGTTCAATGTCATATTTTTCAATTACCAGCATAGTACCCTGTCCACTGAAGTCTTAATAAATATATGTTGAATTAACAAATAAATTAATGTATGAATATATATGACATGAAAGGCATACATCAAGTACAATGGCAGTTTCGAGAAATAAATGGCATACATAGTTGGGTATGTTAGAAGGGACTCCATGGGTGAGGTGGTATTTGACCTAATGGAATGAGGGAATTATTGAAATTTAAGGAAAATTGGGAAGAGGTGAATAATTCTAGAAAAGATGATAGATGTGGTTTTTGTACAAATAGGCTTGAGAAGATAAGGAATTCATGTTGAAATGTCAGGTGGACTATTAAAATGGTGAGTCTGAAGAGAAAGGCCAGAGTTAGAGAAGACAGATACATGGAGTTAAAAAAAAAATAAAAAGCAGCCTGAGTGCCTGAGAGTAGAATAAAAAAGGGAGGGAGAGAGAGAGAGAGAGAGAGAGAGAGAGAGAGAGAGAGAACTGAATGTTTGATGAAGTGATAGATATAAATAAGGTCCTGTATTAGTTCTAGTTCTCTGGGCTATTTAAGCAAATACCATGCAACGGGTCAGTTTAAACAATGGACATTTTTAAAAAACTTTTTTGTCTTTATTAGAGAAGTTATGGGTTTACAGAACAATCATGCATAAAATAAAGGATTCTCATATACCACTCTAGTATTAACTCCTTGCATTGGAGTGGAACATTTGTTACAATTGATGATTACACATTTTTATAATTAAACTATCAACTGTAGTCCATGGTTTAACTTAGGGTTCACTGTTTGTATAATGTAGTTCCATGGATTTTCTTAAAAAATTTTATTCTGTTACCATATAAGCAATCTAACATTTCTGCTTTTAGTCACATTCAGATACATTTCAGTGCTGTTAATTATGTTCACAATTAAACAATGGAAACTTAATGGCTCATGGCTTTGAGATTAGGAAAAGTCTAAATCAAGACATCATCAAGGCGATGCTTTCTCCCTGAAGACTGGTATTCTGGGGATGGCTGCTTGCCATCCTTGGTCCAGGGTTCCTCTTTCACATGGCAAGGTGCATGGCAACCTCTCCTGGCCTCTTCCTTCTCTTCCAAAGTTCTCTGATGTTCAGCTTATGGCTGCTCGCTTTGTGGCTTTCTCTCTCTCTGAATTTCATTCCACTTATAAAGGACTTCATTATGATAGGATTAAGACCCATCCTGATGGAGGTAGACCACACTGTAATTGAAGTAACCTCATCAAAAGATCCTATTTACAATAGGTTCACACTCAAAGGAATGGGTTAAGTTTAAGAACATGTTTTTCTGAGGTATATACAGTTCCAAACCAGCACGGAACCAATATGTCCCTACTATAGTGTATTGCCATGAGGACCAAGAGAAAAATGATTTTCAAAAGGAATGATGGGTTCACAGTAACAAATAAAGAAAAGAAGTTAAAAGAAGATGAGGCTTCAGAGAGGCCGTTGGATTTTCATTAGGAGGTCCAGTATTTCAAACTCATCTGGTAGGTAATAGAAAGGAACAGGGACAGGGCAAGGGAAATTTTCATGAAAGATGTGTAAATTTCACTTCTTCTCTTTCCAGCACCGCTTTCATAGTTCAGGGCCTCATTATATATATTTTTTGGCTACAGCCATCACCTCCTAAATGGCCTCTCCCTGGCACAATGCCTTCCATGCACAGCTGCAATATGAATCTTGTCAAAGCTCAAATTTGAACATATCACTCCCTTGCTCAAAAGCCATCACTGACCCGCCAAAATTTTTATAGCCCCCAATTTTTATCCTGGCATTAAAAACCCTTCATTATCTGTTCCTAGCATACTCTTCGTATTCTTTATAGGGTTCATCTCAGATTACATTATTGAATAACAGTCAGTTCTCCCTATTTACTCCATTTTTTTCTTGCCTCAATATTTTTTCTTGTATTTTTATTTTATCCATCATGGAACATTCTTATTTCCATTTCTAAAATGCCATCTCCCACACATCTTTCATGTTATGAATTAAATGCTAACGCTTTGATTAGGCTTGCCCTGATCCTCCCCATCTGCAGATCATTTGCATTTGTCTGAAATATTTTCAGACCTCTCTCATGGTACTTAGATGCTTATTCTTTTATTATAATCATTTACTGTAATTGATATCTATTGTTTGCCTGTTCAGCATCCACTTCATGTGTTTTGGTTAATGGCAGTCTGGTTTTTCTTTAGGTAACTATCCAGCAAATATGATTCACATAGGATTAACCCCATTCTCATGACCACAGAGCATTGACTTGTGATCCAACTGAGCAAGGTAGAGAACAGAGCAATGACCCCTGATTTTTTTCAATACTGTAAAGAAAGATGTGTTCACTTTCTATTGGAGTCCCTTAAGTGACAGATGAAAACCTGAAGCTGCAAGGAACCAGCACACCAAGAGAACTTGCCTGAGAATGAGGTCAACACACGTAAAGTTAGAAGTGAGGGGGGCTGGTCAGCTGTAGCCCAGTGGATAGGGCGCCAGTTCACCACAGGGGAGGCCCCAGGTTCGGTTCCCGGGGACCTCTCCAGGAGGGCAGACCGCTTTGAGAACAGCAAGCCACCGTGGGCAGGGCAGAGCCACCGTGGGCAGGGAAAAAAAAAAACCGCCACGGGCAGGGC
>PVKH010026033.1:0-13297 GCA_004027955.1 Chaetophractus vellerosus | reverse complement strand
ATTAAAAGTAAGTAAGAGAGGCTTTTTCCAGCCTCTATAGCCTGCCTCCTGAAGGCCCTAGTAAGCAGGTTTACAACCAATTACTGGGTCCAGGGCCCAGTTTTGAGCAAATAGCAGGGACTATGCTAACAATCCAGGTCAAGCGAAGAATCAAGGAGCAGTGGTAACAAACAGACTTCTGCCACTAAATCCCTACAAAAGAGAAAGAAATTGAGCATCTGAGTAAACTACATCCTAATCAGATGCCTAGACATCAGCAAAAAATTACAAGCCACACTAAGAAAATAGAAGACATGACCCAAGAAAAGGAATATATCAGACCCCCAGAAGAGACACAGGATTTGAGAGAACTAACTAGCAAGATGCTCATGAATTTCCAAAATAAAAGTAATGATTGAAGGACAATATGGTTAAGAGATAAATGACATTAAGAAGACATTGAGTGAGTGCAAAAAAGAATTTGAAATCCTGAACAGAAAAATAACAGAGTTCATGGAAATGAAAGACATAATAGGTGAGATAAAAAACAAATTAGAATATTGTTTAACATGTTGTTTGATTTTAAAAAAAAATTATATGTATCCAGTACATTTAATTAAGAAATGCATGTATTTATTCATGTGTTTACTTTTTAGTTTTTAATTGTTTATATTTTCAGTTATTAAATGTACAAAATAAAGTTTAAAAAAAAACACATTAGAGGCATACAACAGCAGGCTCAAAATGATAGAAGAAAGAATAAGTGATACTGAAAGCAGAAGAGCTGAAATTGAAGAGAGAAGAGAATGGAAAAATGTTAGCAGGGGCTCAGAGTGTTGAACGACAACATGAAATGCAACAATATATGTGTCGTGGGAGTTACAGAAGGAGAAGAGAAGGGAAAAGGGGTAGAAAGTGTATTTGAGGAAATAATAGCTGAAAATTTCCCAACTCTCACAAAAGAAATTAACTTACATGTCCAAGAAGCACACCGTACCCCAATCAGCATAAATCTGAATATATCTACTCCCAGACACATGCTACTCAGAATGTCAAATGTCAAAAATAAAGAGAAAATTCTGAGAGCAGCAAGGGAGAAGCAAACCATCACATACAAGGGATGTCCAGTAAGATTTAGTGTGGATTTCTAATCAGAAACCATGGAGGCAAAAAGACAGTAGTGTGATACAATTAGGATACAGAAAGAGAAAAACTGTCAAACAAAATTGTCCTTCAAATGTGAAGATGAGTGTAAAATATTCACGAACAAACAAAAACTAAGAGAGTTTGCAAAAATGAATCCACTTTTGTAGGAAATATTAAAGGAAGTCTTAGAACCTGAAATGAAAAGACAGGAGAGAGAGGCCTGGAGGAGAGTGTAGAAGAAAGAATAGCAGAAAGGATAACCAAAAGAATATAAAGACAGACAAAAATAAGATATGACATATGAAAACCAAAGAATAAAATTATGGTGGTAAATAATGCATTTACAGTAGTATCATTGAATGTGAATGAATTAAAATTTCCAATCAAAAGATACAGGCTGTCAGAATGGATTTAAAAACATGAGCCATCCATATGCTGCTTATAAGAAACTCACCTTAGACCCAGGGATACAAGCTGGCTGAAAGTGATAGGTCAGGAAAAGATACTCCATGCAAATAGTAACGAAAAAAAGAGCAGGAGTAGCAATACTAATATTGGACAAAACAGGTTTTAAATGCAAAAAAAAAAAAGTTATAAGAGATACAGAAGGCTATTATATATTAATAAAAGGGACAACCTAGCAGGAAGATATCATAGTCATAAATATCTATGCACCTAACTTGGGTGCCCCAAATTACATGAGACAAACTCTGGCAAAACTGAAGGGAGAAATAGACATCTCTACAATAATTGTTGGAGACTTCGACACCCCACTCACATCATTAGATAGAACAACTAGACAGAAGATCAACAAGGAAACAGAGAACTTGAACAATATGATAAACAAGTTAGACATAACATATATATATAGAATGCTGCATTCAAACTCAGCGGGTTATTCATTCTTCTCAAGTGCCCATGGATCTTTCTCCAGGATAAATGACATGTTAGGGCACAATGCAGCTCTCAATAAATATAAAAAGATTAAAATTATACAAAGCACCTTCTCAGATCATAATGGAATAAAACTGGAAATCAATAATGGACAGGAAAAAGGTAAATTTGCAAATGTGTGGAGGCCAAGCAACACACTCCTAAATAATCAGTGGGTCAAAGAAGAAATTGCAAGGGAAATCAGTAAATATATTGAGACAAATGAAAACGAGAACACAACTGATTTATAGATTCCACGCAATACCAATAAAAATTCCAACAGCCTACTTTACAGAATTAGAAAAGGTAATTACCAAATTCAGTTTGAATGGAAAGTGCACTCGACTAGCCAAAAGTATTTTAAAAAAGAAGAGAGACATGGGAGGAATTTCACTGCCTGTCCTTGAAACATATTACAAAGCTACAGTGGTCAAAAAGCATGGTACTGGCATAAAGATAGACACAATGATCAGTGGAATAGAATTGAGTCCAGAAATAAGCCCATCTCAATTACCTCCACCCTAGTACCATTACTGGAACACTACTAGACCATGGCAACAGTCTTTCTCCCCATTGCAGGCAAAATAATTTTATAAAAACTTTAATATGATCACATCAGCAATCTCCTTAAAAATCCTTCAGTGGTTTCTCTTTGCCTTTAAGATAAAGTCTAAAATTTTGTATATACCTTCAAGGACTTCTGCATTTTAGTTATGGGGAGGGAAGTCAAATGAGTTCAGGTTGGATGGATTCCAGCACCATATGTGGATGTGCCATCTTTTCTAACTACATTAACTTAATCAAATTAAAAGAAGTGAAATTAGAAATCAGAGCTACAAGTAGGCCTTTAATAAAATGCAGCTACCAGCACCTCTGTCATTATTATTGTTGTCATAATAAAAAGAACATTAAGTGTTCCTAATTTCTGCAAACGAAATGATGTCGTATCCCATTAAATATAGCTGTGTGACAAACCACCTTAAAACATAGTGACATATAAAATATCATTCTATTATTCTTACAGTTCTTTGTGTGAGAAATTCAGTCAGAGAAAAGTGGGGATGGCTCACCTCTGCTCCACAAAATCTGGGACTCAGCTGGAGTAGCTCAAATGACAGAAGGCAACTATACTGTAGCGGCCTTTATTCTTCTCATGACGTCGCTGTGCTGGAATGTCCCAGATGACTTCTTCACTCACATGTTTAGCACCTTGACTGGGACGGCTGGGATAGCAATGGACTCGTCTGCATCACTCTTTCTCTACAAGGCCTTTCTGCATGGCCACCTCAGGTCCTTATATCATGGCAGTCACAGAGTAGGTGAATTTCTTAGACTGTGACTGGCTTTCCTCAGAATGTTCCAAGTGGTCCAGGATGCTGAAAGGTCCAGGATGCTCATCCTTAGAAATCCCAGAATGTCACTCCCACACACTAGCTAGTCCAGATTCCAGGGAAGAGGAGGAACAGGCCCCAGGTCTAGATGGTGGAAAGGCCTGCATATAAGGGAGGGGAAGGAATTGATGGTGGCCTTTATGGAGACAAACCACTGCAGCTCCTGACTGTTTCTCTGGCCCTGGCAGTCTCTTTTCTCCCAACCTCTGGATATTATGTCTTTATACATTGAGCTTTCCAGGTACTACACTTTTCAGCCATGTTACAGAACCACATTAATAACGACAGCTAATATTAACAGAGCAACAACCACATATCTATCAGGCACTATCCTAAGCTCTTCACATGCATGAATTCCTTTAATTTTCTCAACAAATTTTTTATGATGTTATGATTATAGCCTTTTTAGAGAAGAGAAACCTACAGGACACAAAAGTTAAGTAACCATCTTCACACAGCTACAGCCAACAGTACAGTCAAGAGTTCAAACCCAGGCACTATCGCTTCAAAGCCAATTCTTTTAACTACCATACTGTACTATAAAGACAATGACTTTTCTTTCTATATTTATTGAGTGCCTATAACTGTTTTAGGCCCCTGGAATATAGCTGTAAACAAGGAAGAAAAAGGCTCCACCCCAGAGATAATTTTCTGGAGTGTGGGGTACGGAGAAGGGATCAAACAATAAACAAATAAATGAGTAACACATGTGTCATATGAAAGTAAGCCTATTCTAATTTCTTTAAGCAAGGTAAAAATGTATAAAATAAAATAATAAAATAAAATAAAATATTTTACAGGGGAGAAATTGCAGTTCCTGACTTTATAATAGAGTGTTCAGGAACAACTCTCTGATAAAATGATATTTGAGCCAAGACATCTAAGAATGTGAGGTAGTGAGCCTTGTAGATAGCAGGAGTAAAAGCCTCCCAAGTAGATGGAACAGCAAGTGCAACCACTATGAGGGGTATGTTCTAGGAACTATGGAAGAGGAGCAAGGAGGCCGTGGGGACATGCTTGGAACAAGTGAGAGAAGAGATTTCTGTTGCTCTATTTCACTGCCATGCTGGACATGTTTAAAGGATTTTGTTACTGACCCATATTTGATTCCATTGTCTTTTGAACATGTGAGTCTTTCCATACCTGCCCTTCTACAATTACTTTACTAATTTAATTGCCTTTATGTAAAATCAGGCAAAGTGTAAACCACCCAGGTTGTAGCCACAAACAGAAATAAAACCTACAGAATAACTTTATCATCCCCCGATTATGTTTTGGAACAGATGAGAATTGAAAAGCTAAACTGAGTCCTCATTCTCCTGATGAAGACAACTAGGCCTTGTTACTTCAGTAATTCCTCAAACTGGCTTTGTCTCCTTATCTCACAGAGTAGGAGGAGATACTGAAAATTACACATTCCTTTCTGAAAATTGTTTTGACCTTGTACTTTCCCCCTCCTTCCTCTCTGATTTCTTCCTCTCTGACCCATTGGGCTGGCTTCTTTTCATTGTCCTTTGCTTTAACAGTTGGTGCCCCCCAACATCTGGCCTCAGCAAGGAGCTCTTACCCTGATCTACATCTTTAGTAGTCTTACCTACTCCCTTAATAGATGATTTCCAAGGTTGCAAATTCTCTCAGGGATTTTGGTCTCATGTTTCCTACTGCATAGAAGATATATCCTTTTGTTTGGCTTATTGCCAGACTCAATATAGGGTATCAAAGGGCTTTTTTTAGCTCTAAAATGCCCAAAGCAAACTCCCATTATAATAAAGCAAACTCCTATTGCCAATAAACCATGACCACCTTTCTAACTAACATTCCATCAGAGGAACCACCTCTCTTCTGAACTCTCAGGCAACAACTTGGATTTGTCTTTTACTCATACTTCCCCATTCTTCTTTGAGTCATCAAGTCCATTAAATGATTCTTCTCTCGAAGTATCTTTCTGATTAACTCCACTTTCACTCCCATTATTAGCAATATAGTTCAGGCCCTGAATTGGTTTTTAAAAATAAGTCTCCTAACTGGTCTCCTTAACTCTGCTCTTCCCTCTCATTTTTATGTCCTCCCTCTCCACTCAACAATCTTTCTATAATTTCCAATGATTTACAACTACCTAATGAATCAACACCACACTTCGTTTGGCTTTCAAGAATTTCAATAATATTATTTTATTCTACCTATACAACTGTTCACCATTAAGCCCAACATGAAGCCTCTTTCTACTGAGATCTGCATATTACTTCACAGGCTGAGTCCTATAAATGAATTAACACACATACAGCTTAGTGTAACTGACACATAGTAAGTACTCAATCTATAAATAGTTATTTGCTTTCAACATGAATGCCATTTCGATTCCCAACTCTATAGTTTTTCTTACACTGTTTATCATATATGGAATCCCTGATTCTTTCTTTCACGCATGGAAAACCTACACATCCATCAAGAGTCAGTTCAAACTCCATTTGTTCCCTGAGAGTCTAGCTTGTACTCTTTTCCCCTTTCTTTGAACAAGGGCCCTTAGTACCATGGAGTTTATGGTTTAGTTTAATAGTTCTTTTCTGTGCCACTAGATAATTAATTACTTTATGGAAGGATGCAGGCCTAAATCCACACTTTAATTCCCAAAGCACATAACACATTGCTAGACCTATAGAAGCAATGCAATAATGACCTATTAATTGATTAACTTCAGGATTACAATCTTTCACAATAAGAGAAACACAGTCCCTACTTAAAACCTAGTGAAGAAAACAGACATTGAACTCATAATTGTTACCAATAGTTATTTAACTAGAGTACAATTATTACTACAGTTGACTCTAAGATGCAGTTCTAAATTCTCTAAGTCTCTGCTCAATGAGTCCTTCTGCTCCCAAATCTGTAGGAGTTGTCTCTTCCAGATTTTAAGCCCAGATCAATTTTTAAAATTGGTTTATTCTTCTGACTCTAACAAGTGTTCTCCAACCTGGGATGCTTTTGTCCCCAGGGGACATTTGTCAATGACTAGAGACATTTTTTTATTGTCACAACTGGGAAGGGAACTGTTACTGGTATTCAGTGAGTAGAGGTCAGAGATACTGCTAAATATCCTGCAATGCATGGGCAGTTCCCCACAAAAAAAGAATAATCTAGCCCCAAATTATCTGTTAATAATGTCAAGGCTGAGAAACACCTTCTCTCTCTGACATCTTGGGTGGAGTTTTCTCCTCAGCCCACCTCCATGTGTTCCTTTTAATCCCCAAACTAATATGTGATTTTAAATACAAAGAGATGGTTTTTTATATGAGATCTGTTTTGTCTCAAAAAAAAGTAGCACTTAGAATTTGTGTATCATTTGTGAGGGTGGGGCATTTTTTTTTTTTTACCAGGAGGTCCCGGGGATCGAACCCAGGTCCCTCCATATGGGAGAAGGACACCCATCCATTTGAGCCACATCTGCCCCCCTCCCCGAGCATTTTGTCAAAGGGAAAAAAATCTAAGTTGCTATCTCCTACAGAAATGAGTGTATTTCTCAGTTTCATCTTTCCATTAAGAGATAGTGTGTCAAATCCAGCCTACTTATAATTATCCATCCTTAAGCCACGTTTCAGTGATGAATCTGACAACGTAGAACTCAGAGCAGTTGTAATAGCTGCATTATTATAGAGATGAAGCCTGTTGTAAAAATCCTCCAAAGGGTAGGATTCAATCATGTAAATCATTAACAAACACACACAAATGTTACATCAAAGACAAATGTATTTTTTAAATGTTTATAATAAAATCTTTTAAAAATGGATAATGACATCTTTAAGGATACAAAATATTATTTAAAAGCATAGTAGTTTCAAATACATTTGTATTGGTAGATTTGTTCTTTCATTTCAAGGAACCATTTTATTAGTCTCTCATAATTCTTAAATATCTTAGTTTAAATATATATATATGTTGTCTATATTGCAAACTAAACAAATTTCTTAAGCAATTTCAATTTTGGAATGAGTATGAATCTCTGAAAGAGGGCTTACTCCCTCCCTTACTCCACTCCAGCCATGTTGTTCTCCCTGCTGTTCCTGGAACCCTCCAGGGAAGCTCCTACCTCCGAGCCACTGCACTTTCTCTTCCGTCTCCTGGACATTCCTCCCCTACATAATCACATAGTTCATCCTTTCACCTCCTTCAAGTCTTCACATAAATATCACCTCCTCTGGGATGCTTTCCCTGATCCCTCAAATGCTCTCTACTCCCATTCTCTGCCCTGTTTTTCTCCATTGCACATATCACCTTCTAACATGCTATACGTTTTACTTAATGTTGTAGTAGACACTCAATAAATTTGTGTTGCATAGATTTGTAAACAAAAGGAAGCCAAGGTGGTGTTGCTGGTGACATCCATTTTGCTGGCATAGATTTAGCAGACAAAGTATGGCTCTGGAGCTAGAACGCTGGTGGCAGCTTCCAACTCCAGTCTATAGCAAAGGTGGTGATCCTGGAACCAAGTGTTGGGACAGTGCCTTCCTGATTCCTTAGTTTCCAGGCGGTTGGAGCGGTAGCCCTTTCTTTGGTGGACTTGTTCTCGGTTGATACACTAGGAGTTGATCCTGGCAGCTTAGCATAAAGCCAACTATTCTCAACAATCAACGTCATTCTTCTTAAATTATCCAAATGTTTTCTGTTGTCTACAACTGAGTCCTGATTAATACAGTTTTATATCCCCATTTTACAAGAAGAAAACTGAATATCAGGAACATAAATGACAGCAATAAGTCATGCCCAAGTTTATTGATCCCACATGAATCAATGAACAATCCTAGGTCCCTCTTCCAATGGCTCAGAATAGTTAAAACCTACTCAGTGCCAGAATCCCCCTTCCTAATCCCTCAGAAACATGGATTTCTGGAACTGATGAATAAATATGTTATTTCCAGGCCAGCCCTCTCCCTGGAATATTTTGCACCTGCTACAAATGCCCATTAAGGCTTCTCCTAAAAGGCAAGAAAATCTTGAATCTCAATACTTGAGCATTTTGTATAATGTATCCTCTATTATATTTTCATTTTTTGGATATGTTGTACTGAGAAACTCAAATTAAGTCACAAAAATCAGCTGTTTGGTTATAAAAATATTCATTGTGGGTTAACAGTGCGTATTATGGATTCAAATCTTCTTTCAACTAAAAATGGCTTGTTTTCCTTTTCTGATTACTCAGTTGATGACTTGGGTGATTTGGGACAATCAGTAGCAGAGAATATGGCTCTTGTTTCCTGTCTTATGTACATTGTGTTGAAGCAAATAAACTCTTTCTATGTCTAGTTAATTTCATGTGCATTGTGGGGCTTGCTTTGGAAACAGGAAACATTTTTGTGACAGAAAACCATCTCAGAAAAACATCATGGGGGAAATCCTCTCCATATTTATGTAACATTATACAAACAAGCGAGGACAGGCTCCTCCTCTGAAGAGCCAAACTTTGTAACGGGAGATTCCATAAGATAGAAACAAATGGAAATAGGAGGGATCAAAGGATGAATCTGGACAACATTTTTTCAGGGATATCTGAAAGTCACTAATACAAAGTTATCAAATAAGGTGTGAGCTAATTATATTTTTCTTTTATTACACTGTGTTTTTTTTCTATTTTTAAAATACTTATTCAGAGAGACTTTAAGAATTAGCCCAAAAAAAGTACAGAAGGGACGAACAGCCCCTCCAAAGTTCTAAGTTACATAATGAGAAATTGTCTAAAAGTTAATAGAAAAGAGAGATTCTCTGCTTGCAGTGAAAGAATAATAAATTGCCCACTCCCCAAATGAAAATCAGATCCTAACAACAAAAAGAATGCCCTTTAAAAGTGACAGCTTCATGTTGTTCAACATAATAGTCCGTTAGGTTTAAACAAGAGAGAGAAAGACAGACAATAAAACCTTTGCAAGTGGGAAGCGGATGTGGCTCAACTGGTTGGGCTCCTGTTTACCTTATGGGGGGCCCTGGGTTCGATTCCTGGGGCCTCCTGGTGAAGGCAAGCTGGGCTACGCAGAGCAGCCTGTGCAGTGTGATGAGCTGGCGCAGCAAGGTGATGCAACAAAGGGAGACAAGCAGACACAGAAAAACGCATAGCAAATGGACACAGCGAGCACAAGCAGCAAGGGGTATAAATAAATAAATAAATCTTAAAAAAAAAACTTTGCAAGCATCAACAGAAATTATACTTATAATTATACAGTTATACTTTTAAAAGGATTTTACATTAGAGTAATTATGGCACAAAATATCATTACATAAAATGCTATCCTAAATACATTATCTAGTAAGTACAAATAAATAGGAAGAATCCCAGAATGTACCAAGCAGACTCAGGGCAGAGGAATTTCAGTTAGGGGGTGTGGTGAGGGGAGGCTGGAGGATGAACTGTTCTGCACAGTCAGGCATGTGTGAGATGGAAAAGAAAACCCTAGGAAGACGTCTCACATTTGTATCTGCAGGATTTGCTAAACGGCCCAGACTATACATTTCCCGATTCATCATTAAACTCCATGGCCTGACACGTTGCGACATGCATGCTACGTTCAATAAATACTTTTCAAATACTTTGACATCAATAATCGTCTAAAGAATACAGATGCACATGCAATTCCCTTTTTCCTTCTTCTTGTCTTAAATGGTGAAATGTGCCTAAAGCTACAGGCACCATGTTCCAACATGAGGTAACAAGCTAATATTCTAAAAATGGTAGAGCAGAAAGATACAGGTAGCTTGAGTCTTTGAAGTTAACAAGTTGCTGCTACCTCCAGATATTTTGTTATGTGAGATAATTAAATACCTTTGTTCTTTATTTTTGAAACTGCTGTTAGTCCTGTCATTTTTTTACTTGCAGTAAAAAAACATTCCTAATTGTCATACCACCTAAAAGCAAGAATTTATATTTTTCAATATCCTCATAAATAGGCCCAGTCTTGATTTCAATGCTCCTTCACCACAGTACCCCCAGTCAAAACAAACAAGCAAACCAAATCACCTGCTGGTTGATATCTGTGGCTCTTTGTTTAATAGAACACTTTATTCAGAATGTGACATTGGCTCATACCTAATGTATAGCACCTGTTTTAGACCTTGTCTTTGGGTCTATTCCAAAAGGCAACTTCCTGTTGTGGAAAAGTGGGTTCTTTGCCTTTTTATTGTTGATTTTTAGGAGTTTTTACATTCTGGGTGAGTCCTTTGCCGGATATACGTACTGTTAATATTGTTTACAGTCTGTGGCTTGCAAGATCATTTTCTTAATGATGTCTTTTGATAAACAGAACTGTTTAATTTTGATGAAACCCAATTTTTAAATTTATTTTATGGTTAGTGACTTTTGTATCCTTTGCAAGAAATATTTGCCAATTCCAGTGTTTCAAAGATATACTCTTGGGCTGTTTTCTAGATGCTTTTTATTTCTTCAAAAAATCTTTTTTGATTATTATTTCTTAACCAGTTTTCTGATTCAGCCATTACTAAGCTTTTTCCCAAATCCTGTATTGCTTAACCACTTCTGAAATGTTTCCTCATGAACTCTCCTTTTTTCGCAGATTATTCCTTCAAATAGTTACAAATCACTATCTGTGCCTGCTTCATCTCTACCTTTGTTTTGCTTTGTGATACAGGAGCTGGACCATGTAAACATTTGCCCTTTGTCGCCCAATGCAATATTAAAAGTTGTCAGTAGAGGATGACAGAGGGACATCCAGGAGTAAGGGGTTTCTCTTCCTGGTTCCCTGGAGCGTTTTCCTTCTTGCTCCCGCAGCTCTTGACAGCAGGCAGTGTGTGACACACCCAGTGGCACTCATGCTCCAGGGAGTTTTGCCAGCACCATTGTGAAATCTCGGTGGCTTCCCAGTGAATTTCACTAGCATTCCAGAGGGCTGATTCTCAGCTAGTTATATTGGTGCCACAGCAGGCAATTTCCAGCCAGCCCAGGCCTGTGGCATCTCAGCAAACTTCTCTATACTTCAGTGAGCCACAGTCACAACTTCTCCAATAGCACCTGGATCACAGCATTGGGATGGGGGATGGGAGATAAAGGGTCCTTCCAAGTTTTGTCCTTCCTTGGGTACTCAGCCAGCTGTAGAAGAGGTGGTTGCTCCCTATATCTGCTACTATATTCTATAGAATTCTTTTTATTTCTTAGTAATAAATCCTCTGTTATTAGTTAGTAATTCTTTATATTAAAATTTTCTTTCAAATTACTGAGTGGTTTCTATCTCCTGACTAGACCCTATCTGTCGCATCACCTCTAGGTGGCTCATAGGAATTCTGCATGGAGCATCTTTATTTTGCACAAATGTCCAACTTCCAAAATAAATCAACCTCTCTATTGTAATGTCAGGCAAAAGTTAGGTCATATTTCCAAGTCTGGTAAACCAGTATTGGTCAAATTTAATCAATATATAGATATAATTTTGCAAATATTTGGGAGTCAGGAAAGACTCAAAGATATTGAATTTCTGTTAAGATAGCCTTCCTTAAATTCTGAAAAATTTATTTTAACTGTGTTCCAAGAAAAGATTTTGAATGTCAATCTAAGAAGTAAGAAGTAAATTGAACATCTAAATACTTAAATGTTTAGGGAAGTGTTTGGGTGTTATAATTGGACCCTACTTTTGCTCACAACTCAGTAATCTGAAATTTTCTTTTTATTTCAACTAATACTGAGCCTATAGGAAAACTACATTTTTTTTTTTAACTACACTCTCAACCCACACAATTGTATATCACAATATCAGATTTTTAAGCTTTGGGCTATCTTTTCTCAGAAGTGACCAATAGTGGAGAAAATATTTACAGATCATATATCTGATAAGGGATTAGTCTCCAGAATATGTAAAGAATCCTTATAACTCAATGATAAAAAGACAAATAACCCAATCAAAAAATAAGCAAATGATCAGAAAGACATTTCTCCAAAGAAGATGTACAAATGGCCTTTAGCACAGGAAAAGATGCACAGCATCATTAGTCATTTGGGAAATGCAAATCAAAACCACAATGAGATATGACTTCACATGCATTAGAATGGCTAAAATAAAAAAGAAAACAAGTATTGGCTAGAACATGGTAAATTTGGAACTTTTTACATTACTGGTGGGAATGTAAAATGGTACAGCTTCTTTGGAAAATAGTTTGACAGTTCCTCCAAATCTCAGACATAGAGTCACCATATGACCTAAGATAAACTCCAAGAGAAATTAATACATGTTCACACAAAATCAAGTACACAAATATTCACAGCAACATTACTCATAATAGCCAAAAAATAGAAACAACCCAAATGTCTTTCAACTGATGAATGAATAAACAAAATAGAGTATACGTACCCACACAGCAGAATATTATCCAGCCATAAAATGGAATGAAGTACTGATATATGCTACAACATGAATACACCTTGAAAATACTATGCCAAGTGAAAGAAGACAGTCAAAAAAGACCAAATTATATATTATTCCATGTATATAAAATCTCAGAATAGGAAAATCTATAGTGAAAAAAGGAGACTGGTGGTTGCTTAGGGTTGGAGCAGGGAGCTTGGGGGAGAAATGGGGAGTGACTACTAATGGGTATGGGGTTTCTTCTTGGGGTGATGAAAATGTTCAAAAAGCGATTGTGATGATGGTTGCTCAATTCTGTAAATATACTAAAAAACAGTGAATTGCACAATTTAAATTAGTGAATTGTAAGGTATGTGAATTATATCTCAATAAAGCTTTTTAAATAAAGAATGATCAATAATAAGTAAATCAGCTGCAAACACCGGGGTAAAAACTTACATTGTTAAATATGTAAATCTGCATTGACTTTCTTTTTTTTTTTTTTTTTTTTTTAAA
>PVKH010026032.1:0-13297 GCA_004027955.1 Chaetophractus vellerosus | reverse complement strand
TGTATTTTTCTCAACACCATTGATTAAAAATTCACCTGTATTATCACAATTTGAGAATCTAATTTTATTATACTAAATTTTCTTGAGTAGTTGGGTCTATCTTTGGAATATATATTCTGTTCCAATGATCCGTTTGTCTATTCATTTGCTAGTATGATATAGTACTGGATTGGGCCAGCCACTCCTCCCCCTTGCTCTATTGTTTCAGTGTTTTCTTGAATATTGATGAAATGTTTATATATTCTGATACTGATAAAATTTTATACTCATTTATATATCTCACATCATTCCATTGGCTGAAATTCTGTAGATCATCCTCTCCAGCGTTAAATATAGAGAAATTATGACCACTCTTGTTCCTGGCATTAGTGGGGATGCCTGCAATGTTTATCTATTAAGCATTATGCTGGCTTTGGAACTGCTATACATATACACACTCCGACACCCACATCTTTACTTTTGTTTTGTTTTGTTTTTCTTTTTTTTTTAGTGTGCTGTATTTGTTACAATTGATTAACACATATTGAGGCATTACTACTAACCATGGTCTACAGTTTACATTATGGTTTGTGCATCACACTGTAAAATTTTATAAGTTTTGACAAAGTGTATAATGGCCTGTATCTGTCACTGGAATATCATGGAGAACAATTCCAATGTCCCCCAAGTGCCCTATGTTACACCTATTCTTCCCTCTCCCTCCCCTCAGAACCTCTGGTGACCACTGCTTTTATATTATTGTTACAAGTTCTTTCATTGCTAGAATAATAATAAGTCTACTCTAGTTCATAGTTGTATTCCCCCTTTATGTTTGTTCAATCCTCAATCTTGAGGATTTTAGGATGGTGATGCCCTCTATGCTTCTGGTTGATAGGGGACAAAGATGCCATGGGGCACAGGGTGGAACTGTCTTGCTTGTGGTTGTAGACAATTTCTGTTTTGGGGGATGGGTGTTCTCCATCATCATCTTTTTGTTAGTTGTCCTGGGTGAGTCTAATGAATTGGAGGATAGGTATTGACTGCAAATCTGCTGAGATTCAGGGCTTTGCCGGCATATGAACAGCCAGAAGATTTAAGTCTCTAGGACAACTATTTAACAGATAGAGTGCTAATTATAGGTTTAAATAAAAGGAATATAAGAACTATGTGTAGGAAACTTATAATTGAGTTCAATTCTGATTCATTGGGGGGATATATTATCACATATTCCAAGGTAAGGCCCAGTGACAGGGTGCCAAATTCCTGGGGCTGTCTGTGCTGCCTATAGTGTCCAGATGGTTCTAGAGCCCTTAGGAGCCCGCCTGCTTGTGGCACTGTTTCTTGTGGCAATCAGTGATATCCTGATGAGACGTGCATAAGCATAACCTCTGGAATGACCTCCTGACTCACTTTGAAATTTCCTAGCCATAAAAAACTTATTTTTACTTAATATTTACCCCTTTTGGTCAGGGTGTTTTTCCAAATGTATCACTAGTTTTCACTTGGTAATAATTCCTTGGTGTGCCAGGGAGGCTCATACCTGGTACTCATGGCACTAACCGGGGGTGGAGAAGGTAGTGAATTTATATGCTGAGTTTGGCTACATTAGAGCAACAAGGAGATTTTCATGAGGTAACTCTTAGGCAATATATAATACTAGACAAAGTTTCAATTTCTCAAGAACAAGGTTCATAAATACAAGCATCAATATGTCCTTATATTTATATAAGTGAAAACGGTATATGTGTATATTGTGCAGATAAATAAATATGCACAAATACTATGTTTAATTTATATTGCATGTATATATGAATGTATAGTTATCTATATAATTTAAAGAAAATATTTACCAATTCTAGTTTACCTAAGGTCTTTTCAAATTAAAATTTATTTCAATTTTTGCCACATGATTGATCAGTGTCTGTGCATATAAACATTTTTTTAGTTCTTAGATGAATTAATATTATGAATTGTGTATAAAGATTTTCTAATTTTAACCTTTCTTTAAATATATAGCTAGCATCTATATACTATGTTATTTAGAGTATTTACATACATAATTTTAAGTGTATTGATAATGATCTTCAGCCTCTCTCTCTGTCCTCTGCCAGGTTTGAGCACTGTAGCAAGGCTGCTAATTTTTCTTTAATGCCCACATACTCTTTATTCCTTTAAGAAAAAGATAACACCACTCACTAGTTCCTAACAATACACACCTATTCCAGAGTTTTAGTAGAATACATGGCTACTCTCCTGAAGATTTCATTTTTTATTCTCTGTGGAGACAGATGTGGCCATGTAACTAAATGTTGATTAATGGGATATGAAATATGTGATACATGTAATTCCTGGGTTAGGTCTTCAGAAATAATACTGCTTGACTTTACTTAATAATCTCCCTTCCTATGGCTAGGGATAGTGATAATTATTTAAGCAGATATCTTGAATGGAGAGGGAATCCACATTGTGAGGATGGTAGAAAACCTTGATCCCTGAACAAGCCAGTTTTATAAGTTTCATCCTCTTAAAGCTAAATGCTTTTAATTTTTTGGAGATTGTCTTCGGGGGAGGGGGATTTTTGTTAGAGCAATTTAGAGTGTACCATAACTAATACAGATATTAATGTTACTCAAGCTTCATGAAAAGAGTTTGGAAGATTTTCTGCTTTGATTCTATTCTGTAACACTTAAGAAATATAGGCAATATCTACTCCATGAAAGTTTGATTGGAAACTCCTGCAAAATGTATTAGTTCCTGGCTGCTAAGACAAATGGGTTGGCTTAACAACAGAAAGTGTTTGGTTCCTGATTTCAGAGGTGAGAAAACTTGCTTCTTTCTCATGTCTGTATTTTCTGGCTGTCCAGCAATCTCTGGAGTTCCTTGACATTTTCATCACATGATAATGCATATGGTAACATTTCCTCCTTTCTCTTCCACCCTTTGTTGACTTCCAGCTTCTGGTTGCTCTCCTTGGCTTTTGCCTTCCATGTCCAATTGCCTTTGCTTATAAAGAATTCAGCCATATTGGATTAAGGTTCACTTTCATTAAATTTGTGCACACTTTAATAACATCTTCAAAGGTCCTACTTACACATCGATGGATTCACACCCACATGACGAGAGGTTGGTATCTGAACATACCTTCTGTGGGGTCCATGATTCAACCCCGACATGAATATCTAGAACTAGCACTTTGGGCAGTAACACAGAAAATTTACTTATTTAATGGTCAATTTAGGTTTTACTTCTCTTCAACTGGTATGAAAATTAAATTTTCCTGGAATTTTTCCATTTAATTCAAATTTTCAGCAATAATTCATTGTTCAAAATTGTCATTTACATATTTTTACAAAATTCCTCAGTTCTGTGGCATCTTCCTCTGCCTATTTTCTAAATTTTCATATTATTGTTTTCTTTTTCATTATTAAGTTAGCTAGGATTCATATATCTTATTATTTTCTAAAAACCTGTATTTGTTGTTCTCACCTAATTCTGACACTCTTTTTCCTTTAACTCGTTAAGTTCTACATTTCTGTTTGCTGTTTATTCATTCTTATATACTTCCACATACTTGTGCTATTTTATAATATGAGTTGCATGCCTGATCCATATGTTTCAATTTGTTCATTTTTTTATTGATTTAACAAGATAAAATTTAGAAATTTTCTCTGAACACTGCTGTTGTTGGTATTTTAATTATTACTCCTTTCTAGAAAAAACTAAATCAGAGCTTGCATTCCCCCTTGACATAACAGAACATCTATTTAAAAATCAAGATTAAAAAACATTTCTGGATTGAAACTTATATTTGATTTCTGAATTTGTTATTTATTTCTAATTAAATGCAATAAATTAATAACATGTTGTGAAACCTATTTTATAGCATTCATTTTTATTTGTAGTTATTGTGTGATAATTTAGTTGAGAGTTTCATGGGCATATACAACTAAGTTTAGAAAGATATAAATATAGATTCATAGATAAAAAGAAAGATTCTTCAAATCTACCTTAATTACTTTTCTTCAAGTTTCTCTGAATCACTGATTTTTCTTCTCTTTTGATCAATTTCAGAATAAGGGAGATGAATTAAAATTTCCTATTCATATTATGTTATTTTGCCTTGTATCTCCTGCTTTAATGTTTGTCCTCATATTTGCCGCATATATATGTACAACTTGTATTTTCACTGTGAATTTTAATGTTTAGCAGTATGAAGTGCATACTTTGTCTCATGCATTGTTTTTGGCATGAATTTGATCTAGTATGATATTAAGTTAATGATCTCTGCTTCCTCTGTCTTTTCATTTGAGTGCCTACAACTGCTTATCCTTTCATTTTTGACTTAAGTAGAGCACAAAATTGAATTTTCTCTTTTCAATTTTGAGATGAGAAAGTCATTTTTTCCCTAGAAAATGAACCTTTTAACTCATGTTTTCAATTTTACTTGTTTAGAAATCTGCAAAATAGTCACTTATGATTTTTAAGTTTATTTGTTTCCTTAGTTACTTCTCCTTTATATTTCTAAGTTTCATATTTACACTTTACCTTTTGTGGCAGATTGATATAGTTACGAATTCCAAAAATAGATATGGATTATGCTTATAAACTGGTCTTTTCCTCTGGGCATGATTAAGTTATGGTTAAGGCTTTGATTGGGCCACATCAGTAGGACTCAGATAAAACTACATGGCATAGCAGAGGAGTTGGTTGGAGTTTTGATGTTGGATTTCTGATGTGGAGTTTTAACACTGGAGCCTGGGGAAGTAAGCACACAGAGGAGTTTGGTTGTGATGAAGGAGAAAAGGCCCCAGGAAAAGAGATGAGCTGTTCACCTGACAGTTCACAGCTGGCCTTGTGGAGGAAACAGAAGAGCTGAGCCTGAAGAGAAACAGAGCCCCAGGAAGAGAGGAACCCAAGAAGCCTGAACCCTGACAATTGTCAGCAGCTGTTTTGCTCCCCTTAGGCTGGCCAAAATACCTTTCTTTGATGACTCTATTTGACAGCCAAAGGGGTGCTGATTCAAAATACCATGAATCAGTCTGCTTTTATAAAGGGTATTTATTTGGGGTAGAAGCTTAGAGTTACCAGGCCATAAGGCATAAGTTACTTCCCTCACCAAAGTCTGTTGCCACGCGTTGGAGCAAGATGGCTGCCGAACAATCTGCAAGGGTTCAGGCTTCCTCTTCCTCTTAAGGCTCTGTGGTCCCAGCTTCTTCCAATATCAGCTGTAGGCTGGGATAAATCTCACCTCTCTCCCGTGGCTGGTTTCTGTCCAGGCTCAGCTGCTCTGCTCTCTCCACAAGGCCAGCTGTAGACTATCAGACTAATTGCTCTATCTTCTCACAACCTCTGAAGGGTCTAATGGAGCCTTCTCTCCTTCCTGACATATCTGCTTCTCTGTGTGTTTACTTACCGGGGCTCCAGTATCAAAATGCTAAACTCTGTCCTCTGCCATGTCTTTTCTTGGTGAGTCCCAGCACTCCAAGGGGGTAGGGACTCAATGTCCTACTAATCATGGCCCAATCAAAGCCCTAATCATAATTTAATCACTCCCAGAGGAACAGACCAGTTTATAAACATAATACAATATCTATTTTTGGAATACATAAAAAATGCCAAACTGCTACAATGACATTAGTTCAGGTTTAACAATTTTATCTATTTTTTCAAATAATCTGATTATTTCTTCATTGTTGCTTTGGTTATTTGCTTTTCTAACTCATAAGGAATATTTCCTCTGGTTCCTTCTACAACAGCAGCCCCACCCATGTTTCTAAAAAGGATCATTTGCTGTGGGAGAGACACTTTGCCTGCCAGTATGCATGGCTATTACATCTGTGGGGAGCTACCAGCTATCTGGCAGCTGGAAGCCTGGCCTCTGGCTAAGTGGAGCTCATCGATAGCAAAGAACTCCAATATATATATGGGTCAGCTCCCTACAGCTTTGTGAGCCTCTAGATTTTTCTCTCCACTCTGTCTCACTCCTCAAATGACAACTTTCCTTTCACCAAGCTAAGTCACGTCCAGTCACAGGAAAAAACATATTTTTGCAAGTGTATACAAATCCTTCTCTTAAAAGTTCAGTTGGCAGTTTCTTTCTTTGGATTGGATTTTTGGTATATCAGTGTGGGTTGGGACAGGAAGATACACCATGGTAGGGGTTTTAGTGAGAGAGTAGAGGGCAAGGTAAAAACAAAGCAGATAATCACAGATTAATTCTTCAAGATATAAGTCTGCTACTTTACTCCAATATGAAGCTGGCCATATATAAAATGTATTCATATCACCTTTGAAAGGCAAATCTCTATATAGGTCAGAGCTATTATCAGGGTCAGTATGGAGGCCATGGGGTCTGTCTAATAAGCTGCAGCATGATGTTGATGTTCCCAGGGTGATTGGAAAAGTATTCCCTAATTCCCTCTAATGCTACCTCACAGTGATTTTTTTTTTCCCCTTTGGCTGGGAGCACAGAGGGTCACCTTAAGGAATATGTATTCTGTAGCTCAGTAGCCACTAGTATATACAAGTAATTTTGAAAAGAGTCCATGCTGATTAAGTGATTAGGTTTGCAAAGCAGGAAAGACTATTATGTATGCAGGGGTTGAGGAGTTCACAGTAAGTTAGTTTGTATGTGATTATGTTGCCTCTGAATGTTGCTGAGAATGCTGTAAAGAATTTTAACTAAAACAAATAAAATGAAACAAATTACAATAAAGTTTTATGTAAGCACAACTTATACTTTGTTGTAATTTCTCCTCTTATACACCCACTTCAGCAATATTTCCAAATAATATTTGATGAGCATCTAATACTTATTAGTTTAGTGTATGCTACACCCCCCAAAAACAAATAAACAAACAAATAAAAAAACAACTTGGCCCAAAATGGATTTGTGTTAATGGCTACCTAAACCCAATTTTGTTTTATAACACACAGGTTTTAACTTTTGAAAAATACACATTCATCTACAAAATTCACAATTATAAAATTATATAGAGGTAAAAAAGCTGTACATACACATATACCTTGGAATAATTTTCTCACTTTTTAGAGAATTTTTGTGTGTATGCATACACACTTATAATTAGATCATAATGTTTTTATATTCTTATGTAGCATATTTCATAACTATTTTTTTGACATTCATTTCTTCCAGAAGTCATATGAATATGTAGCAATGTTTAACATAAATAAATGCTTCCATACTTGCAATGTTTTCGGTTTTGAATGATCTGTTGAACAAACATGAAGTGCCAAAGCATAAAATATTAAAAAGCTTATGCTTTGCAGGAGAATGGCAATCTATATCTCATGCTAATTCTGAATCACCTTTGACTGGAGAATACCCACTCAGTGCTAATGCATTATATTAACATTTTTCTTTATAACATACATATTACAACACATAGTAATATGTGGGTCATAATTTATATTATATTACATTAAACTGCAAACATCATACAGGTCACATATTCCTGATAAAGAGTTTGTACTTAGAATGAATAAAACTGCAGCACAGTAGATTATTAATAAATATGTATGAAATGAATATATTCTGTTACATGTTCTGCTTCTGCTGACCTGATATTAGGTCATGTTGCTCTGGTTCTCAGTAATAGAGATGATTATACACACTTGGCCATTTTTAGACCCTTCTTGGACACCTTCTTTCCCACTGTCTGCTCTACTACTCTATATTTCTTAAAAGCTTGGCAAAGATTTGATATATGTATAAGACTCTACCGTTAGGAAGATTTCAACCAATCATTAGTGATAATCCCCTAGTCCAGAATCTTTGAAAATCTGTATGTAAGAAGAAGAAAAGTCTCAAAAATATAATAAACATAACCAGCAAGCAATTTTATTTGACCTAGAATTAGGGATGGCTATTTTCCCCAGATGGGCACCTAGTGCCATGGACTTTGTGTCTCACTTCTCTAGGAAGAGGTTGAATTCATACCTGTTCCTAAGAGGAATTTTTGCATTATGTTAAGTTCAGAGCGAAAATATATACCATATGGGTCATCCCCATCTTTAATGTTAATGTTTACCTACATAATGAACCTGTATCAATATACTGTAAATTAGGGAAGTATATGAGAGGAGACAGTGGTTGACTGAGGGTATGCTCTGCTCCTTTCTCTATCTGCAGTTTGAAATTATCTGTACACATGCCCAACTAAAACCCACGAGGCAAACAAATAAAAAAGGAGTTGTGTAATGCACAAGAATTATGTAAAAAGGAAATTATTAAACTGTAGTAGACAGGTCTAAATAAATGTTTCTAAATAAAACAAAATAAATCAATAATAATTCAAAATTGAGATCTGGTTAATCCAACATGAGGGATATAAGAAGTAATACACTCATGGCACTGCAAAGCAACAAACATGCTCACAATCACACAAATCAACAATAGCATACTTCAACTTAAAATGATACACATATTCCTCTTAGTATTAGAATGAGAAGGAAAAGGAAATCAAAATAAGTAAAGTTCTCTTCACTGGGAAGAAGATTTATATATATTTGGCATCCTTACTTTTTTTAAGCTTATGATTAAATTTTCATTACAATCTTAAAATTAATCATGAGGCAAGGGCATAGAACTCTGAATGTGCATATTAATTTCAAGATTAATTCCATGATTAATTTCATGGTTTTACTGAAAATTTAATCATAGGTTTAAAAAATGTAAGAGGCTAAATGTATATATTTTAAACCACTTGGGATTTAAAACAAACAAATTAAATAATGTGAATTTTAGGCATGCAAAATGTTTTTCCTACCAAGTATTTTAGCGCTTTTTTTTTTATAGAGGAACATATGAGCTCTAGCAAAGACTGTTCTCAATTCAGTAAATTACAAAAGGGAATCCCAGTTTAAAACTGTAAAACAGACCTAAAAAACGCTGGTCTAGATTGGAGTTAGAAGAAAGTTCCTAGAATGAGCAACACAGTCCATATAAGGGATCCAGACAAAAGCAAGGTATGGAGAGCAGGGGGAGGAGGAGGATAGGCAAGGATAATAACATTCTACTTAAAGGGAAGTAGGCATATTAACTAACATTTATTGAAGACAAATAAATATATAGGAATCCTCTTAAAAGTTATACCAACAACCAATAAAGGAAGGAAACCCAAAACATATCCAACAATTGGGGCAATTAGTATCTGTCAAGAAATAGTATCCAACATGACATTGGGGCAAGGAAGAGAAAGAAGATAGTTGTGTATTAATCAAAGTAAGGTGAAGTGAAGTAACTACTCAAGGCTTTTCTTGCTTAAAAAGTTTTATAACAGGGAAGTAGAGAGTTACCATATAGCTGCAAAGGTGGGCTAAGAAACAACACTGAGCACAGTTCACTGCATTATTATTGATCATTTCTATGACCCTCTCAATTCAAATATAAATTTCCAAATAACACAAGGAACAATAACATGCTCCAACCTAACACAAGGCAAACATTCCTCTTAGAAACTAAAACGAATTCACGCTTTTGTCAAAAAGGAGAGATGAAAAAATCTATGGCATACTGTACCCAACCAGAGAAAATGGCAGCCCCACATTCTTGTGCAGCTAAAATTATATATTGTTTTTCTAAGGACAATATTATAAAATTGATCATTATTGACCCACCTAGTAAGGGGACAGGGAAAATGGATTTTATTTATCATATACAAAGATATGTATATGTATGGTATATTAATACCAACTGCAGTTGGTATTAATAATGTCCTACTTCAATTGTTCATTCTATACTCCTTTCACTCTCAGCCACTATCTCAGCTCAACAGGATTTATTTTTAGTTGGAATGACCCAAATTTCTTGCTCCCTGGAATGACCCAAATTTTAATTCAAATACTAGGTGTTCTTGATTGTATTGGATTGCTGCTTTTTAAAAAATTAATATTTCATATGGATATAGAAGAATGAGTAGTAAACTCAAAAATCTTGATTTTAAAGATACTCTAATCTTCTTTAAGTGTAGAAAAACAATCAGTTTCTGTAATCTGTTGATTATTGGATTAATGACATGCAGAGGACACAATTCCTTGATAGTATTCTCAACATCCAGTTCAAATCAATTATTGTTTAATCACTTGGTGAAAGGATTAATATGCCTTTCTGTCTGTCTATCTACCAATCTAATCTATCTAACATTTATCTGTATATTTCTAAACAAAGACATCTAAAATCAGTTTAAGTCTAAGTTTTGGGATGGGAATAAATCATTTTTCAAGTGGAGTCACTAGGTACAATACAGAGTAGTGACCTCCCTACTTCCACCACTAGAATTTCAAATCCATGCCTTCTTTAAAGAGAATGTCATATTGTGGTACAGAACCCCAAACACCCAAACTTCTGTTTTCTGTTTGGTACTATGATTGAGTCTTTAATATGTTTTTACACAGTTACTTTAGGCCAATGTCAGCACATTGCCTCACTTCATGTGCTATAAAATGAGTTTATTGATTTGAATCAATTTTCTAAGAGGCACCATAATTGACAATAAGGCATTCAGATGCTGGTAATTCCAGGAAAGGCAAATCCATTTTTTTTAAAGAAAACAACTCACTACCTCTCTATGATTAAAGGATCTTAAATTATCAACTTGCCAACATATGACAGTATATTTTTTCAGAACATGATGTTCTCATGATTGAGGCTCAGAATTGGCCTCTGTTCTTGGGTAATCAGGAACTTATCACTGTTGATAGCCAATTAAACAACTGTGAAAATTAGTCCATGTTGTTAACCCATCACTGGTGACATGATCGTTTTGTTTATGAGCCAGTTGAGAAAACTCAGTATTGGCTAGGGAAAGAAAGCTGACTGACATCCAAAAGATAGATAGTTTTCTCCAACTGATTATTAGAAACCTCTTATAAAGTGTCTTGTTTTGTTTTGTTTTTGGTGAATAGTCACATGGGACATAAATATTCTGACAATATAAAATCATTCAGAGTTCCATCCACATAACACCTTTTTGAGAAAATTCCAATATAAAATTCTACAATCTATTTGCCTCCAAGGCTTTAATCACCTGGGAAAATTGGCACTGGAGATTGGTGAATATAGGTTTTATCTCTGATAAATCTCTGATTAGAGATTTGATTAGATTGTCAAATTGGACAACCCCATAACTACTTGAAATTCTGGAAAATGTGAAGATTTACTTTCCCACTGTACTTTGGTCATCCTTGCAATGACCTACAACTCTCCATTTTCAATATGGACTATCATAACACATAGGATAATACATAAACCAGGCTTGAATAATATTTTTGGTTAGAAGAAACTCTCATGAGGCTATAGTGGTAAGTAGAGAAAAGTATGGCAATATAATAGATGATGGTACATTCAGGATCTGCTTAATCATGAACTCATACATTGCACTTCTATTTAACAATAGTGCAATGATGATTATGCCCAGTTTAAGGGTCATTTAGAACATACAACATTGTTGATACTGTTTATAATGGAGCGTTAAAGTCATATGGTAACTTGGAATCCCATAGTCAGTCATTCAATAGCACAAATGAGTTCCAGTGACATACCAGATCTGGTGTGTCTAAGGCATTATGGTTTGTAAAATTTGGCAGGATTTTTTTTCAGTATTTCTTGGGATTTGCATTGTGATTTTCCTACCATAGCTTGCTAAAATATCCATGGTATATTCTGACCCACAAAATTTTTTGGACCTGCTGAATTAATACTTTGGCAAGGTATTACAGGCCCACTGCAGAGCCATCATTTGTTCTAGGCCCTACAGGAAGTTGGCAGTCTCACATGTTACTCAATAAGTTGGTCAGAGTGGCACTATAAAGTTTCATGTATGTAACCCTGAATCCAAAAAGGTCCACTAAATATTGTCCTTCTTTCTCAGTGGTAATGAATAGAAGTTAGAGCCAGTATTCCTGTAATTGAAAGGATATATATCAGCTCTCTCAAACTTCTGACCTCAAGGAAATCAAATGAGAAGCTAGTTCTCTGAATTGTATTGGCATTTATATATCCTATCCTGGAAACCACAGTAACTCGGTATCTAATTTGCTTGCAATTCCTGCTTATTAAATCCAGGTAGCTGAATTTCATTAAAATTAAGGACAGATGTAACATCCTGTGGGATGATACAATTGTCAAAATCTCTGCAAAATAGTTTATGATAGAAAGTCTGCAAGCTGTTATAGCTCTGAGTTAAAATAACAAAGGTCTGTTGTTATTACTGACAGGTAAAAACAAACAGGTTCTGGTGGTCTTTGCCTGTTAAGATTTTTAAAAATATATTTGACAGATGGATAGCTCATAAAAGTTGCCAGAACTATGTCAGATTGCTCTAGTAAAATGACCATATAAATACAGTTAGAGTCAATACCTGATTAAAGTTATAATAATCTAGTCATTACCTAAGATTCAAACCTTGTTGCACTAGCCAAAAAGTTGAGTTAAAATTACTTTAGAAAAATCACTAGTCTTACAACTTTCAGTTCTGGTTGTGGCATGTATGCCTGTAATTCCTTCAGGGACATAGCATCATTTTTGTTTTACTGCCTTAGTAACCAAAGAAGTTCACTTGGTTGTTCCTATTAAAATTGCCTTCACTCCAGAAGTAAATGAGCAATATGGATATTGCAAGTTACCAAGTCTATATATTTTAACATATCATTCAGCATTAGGGTATGGCAACAGAACTACTGTCCCTTTGTGAAATAGACTCAGGCAAAAATTCCACTTATCATCTTGAAGCAAAATTCCATTTTGACTGGTGGGCTGCTATGGTATTTTTGGGTCCTTGGGAATTAGTATCTGTCAAGAAATAGTATCCACATATTTTCCTGTCTCCAGTTCACACCCATCATGATAAGAACTAAAATTCCTTTTAAAAAAAGCTAAGAGGAAGATTTATTTGTGTAATTGTCACTAAGATCTAGAGAAATATAGCTTTCTCTTAATTTAAAATGATCTGGACTGATGGAATATCTCTAATTTAAGAATTAGTAATGATCTGGGACTCTTTGCTGTAATTCTCAAGTCACGGTTTTTTGTGTAGATCATTAATTTTGTATGTAAGTCTTATGAGGCTAACCATCTACTACAGTGCTAGGGGCAACATGTATAACCAACCACCACTCATGTGTTTTCCAAGTGAAACAATTGTGTTAGCAACACTCTCTCTGCTGTCCATTAGGGTCACCATGCCTACCTTGTCTTGGATAGATTGTACCACCACATATCCTCTCCTACTCTGGGATCCAAACAACAATGACATCCATAGCCATATGGGGAAAGCCTACAGCTTCTAAGTAACTTAAA
>PVKH010026031.1:0-13298 GCA_004027955.1 Chaetophractus vellerosus | reverse complement strand
CATCCCTTCACCAAGGAATTTGAAAATGTATTTTATAGTTAAGAAAATGGAAATCTCTGGACAGTCTAACATTGAGGAGATATATTTATCACTCTGCTAGTAAGGGCTCAGACCTAAAGATATGGGGCTCCAGTGTTGTCTATATACTGTTGTGATTCAATAGCCCAAAGTGAGCCTGGTGGCAACTATATATGTGTTGTTTCCTCCTGGAGAAGTTACTCTGTGGGATCCCAGGAACCCCTTTTGGGGACACTATGCCCATCCCTTGGAGTGGTAGATGTTAAAGCCGGTGTATCCTTTGCACATATCACAGTCTCAAGTAACCCCCAAGAGAGAATAATAGGTATAAAATGGGAGCATTTTTGAGACATTGAAATAGTTCTGTATGATATTACAATGAGGGACACCAGCCATTATACATTTTGTTAAAACCTATAAAATTGTACAGTGCAAAGTGTAAACTATAGTGTAAACTATAGACCATGGTTAGCAGCAGTGTTCCAATATGTATTCATGAATTGTAACAGATGTACCACACTAAAGAATGATGCTGTTAATGGGGGGAGGTGTGGGAGGGGGAGAGGGTGGGGCATATGGGAAACCCCCTATAGTTTTTATGTAACTGTATGTAATGTAAAGTTTCTTTAAAAATAAAGAAAAAAATATATAAAGAGACCTTCACACCTGGGATGGGGGCAGTGTCAAGTCAGTTTTGGGGAATTTCAGCTCCTGCTCAAAAAATGCTGACTTGTCAGTGTAAGGCTTTGCAGGGACTTGTGTCCTACCACTACACATACCAGTCATAAAATCTGACACTGATGATTGCAAGAAACTTTAATTTTTTTTTCTATCACTAAGAAAATAAAATGAACAAACAAAAAGAGCGACTGCTGCTGCTAGGACAATGCCATTAATTGCTATGGCTCATCTTGATTTCAGAGGTGATAAATACTTAAAAATGCACATCCTAGAATCAATATGGCAGTAGGTGTTTGTGGCAGTTTGAGATTATCTATGAACCCCCAAAAAGATAAAGATTATGTTTGTAAACTGGCCTGTTCCTCTGGGCATGATATCTTTTGATTGCATTAGATTCAGCTGAGATGGCTTTGATTAAATTATGTTAAGATTAGGGCTTTGATTTGACCACATCAGCAGGGAGTAACTCAGGTTAGGTCCCTGCCCCCTTGGTGAGCTGATATAAATGTGCACTCATACAAGAAGACACAGAAGAAGACACAGGAAGAGAGAGAGAGTTCCATAGCCACGGCAGAGGAGAGAACTTGATCCTGCGACCCTCTGAAGAGAGATGGGTCATTTGTCTGAAAGATGGCAGCTGAACAGGGAAAGAAACAAGCCTCAATGCCAGCCTCTAGCTGACTGGGGGAGGGCTGATCCCTTGAAAAGATTGCCCACCATCTTGCTTCAAGATGTGCAACTGATTTGGGTGAGAATGTACCTCTTAGAATACCTTGAGTTGGACTCTTTAGGGCCTTGTAACTATAAGCTTTTACCCCAAATAAATGCCCTTTATAAAAGTCAACAGATTTCTGATACTATACATGAGCACTCCTTTGGCTGACTAATACAGTGTTTAATAAATTTATTGGGCTAAATATATACATGTATTATAGTAGTATTAAATTTACAGAAAAATTCAATAGAAGGACAGAGAATTCCCATATACTGCCCCTCTAGACATACACACACACACACACACACACACACACAGTTTCCCCCATTATTAACATCTTGCATTAGAGTGTTACCCTTGTTTCAATTGGTGAACCAATACAGATACATTACTGGTAACAAAGTCTATGACTTACATTAGTTTTTTCTGTTGTACAGTTTTATGGGTTTGGACAAATGTATAATGTCATGTATCCACCATATAGAATCATACATAAACAGTTAATTCCCTGAAAAATGCACTGTGCACCACCTAATTAACCCTGCCCCTCCCATCCTCCAGATCCTTAGCTACCATTGATCACTTTACTGTCTCTGTAATTTTGTCTTTTCCAGAATGTCATATGGTTGGGTTTATACAGTACATATCTTTTACAGTCTGACTTCTTTCTCTTACCAACGTGCATTTAAGGTTTCTGCATGATTTTGTGGCTTGATAGTTAATTTCTTTTTATGAATTATATCTCATTATATGGATGCCTCACAATTCTTTATCCATTCACCTATTGAAGAGAATTGGTTGCTTCCAACTTTTGACAAATATGAATTAAGGTGCTATAAGTATCCAAATGCTGGTTTTAGTGTGGACATAAGTTCTTAACTCATTGGTTAAATACCTAGGAGTGCAATTGCTGAATCTTATGGTAATCCCATGTTTAGCTTTGTAAGAAATTGTCAAACTGTAATATTTTGCCTTCCCACCAACAATGAATGATCATTCCTCTTACTCCGTGTCTTCACCAGCATTTGGTTTGTAGTGTTTCAGATTTTAGCCATTCTAATAGGCATTGTAGCAGTATCTCATTGTTGTTGTACATTGCAATTCTCTAATGATCTATGATATTGAGCATCTTTTCATGTATTTATTTGCCATCTGTATATCTTCTTTGGTGAAGTGTCTGTTCAGCTTTTTTACTTATCATTTTGTGTTACTTGTTTTCTTATTGTGAAGTTGTAAGGGTTCTTTGTATTTTGGGGATGCAAGTCCTTTGTCAAATCTATTTTGCAAATATTTTAGTTCACTCTGACTTATCTTTTCATTCTCTTAAATCTTGTGATCTTTTTTTGAAGCATAGTATTATCTCTACTTTAGTGTCTACAATTCAAAATTTTCCTTAATCAGGGATATTGGAGTGAAATTGAATTTCATTAGAGTCATATCTCCAACAATGATTGATCAAAAGCATTATCCATACTTCCACATTTTTCATGTAAACAAAACAAAACAAATAACATTTTGAGGGCCTTGCAATGAATTATGGAGGTTCAATATTAGCTAATACAGTTGCTGGATATTGTTTTGCTACTTGACTGAGAAACATGAGAAAATTCGCTACTTTGAACACTTTTTGTAAATAAAGATAATAAAAACAAAACAAAAAACATTTGTTGTGACACACACACATGATGGTAAATAAATAATAAAGAGAAAACATGTATTTAAAAGTAGTAATGGAGGTTGGTTATTTTGATCATCCACTGAGCCTTCAAGGGTAAATTATTTAAGGTGAATGTAACTGAAATTGGATTATTATCATTTTGAAAATCGTTGAGGAAGTAAAAATGATGTTCAACACCCAAATGCATATAATGCATTATGAAATTATAGGAGGCTTTCCACATTCTCTATGGAAAATAGCAGTAGGGAAAATATCCTGGACTGTAAAATTAAAGAGAATTGCATGTAATTCCATGGTTTATCAGACACTACTCTGACCCTGACTTCCCACACTGTTGAATATATGTTTTATCACCTGTAATTTGAGGATAATATTTGAGTAGGCTGTTGTGGGAATTAAATTGCCCAGTATTGCCTGTGTCTATATGAGCAGAGTTCTTAAGTGTTGTGTTCACTGATGCATTCCCATTTTCCATAATATCGCTAGGCACATTTTGGGGATTCAATGAATACTCATTAAATAAAGGTCTTAATTTATGCAAACATGCATGAATGCATGAATGGATTAAAGAGGCACTGCTTAGCACAAAAGTATTGTAAGTAAGTATTGTTTCCTCTCTTTTTACTCTACCTGCCTTCTGGATAGTTGCAAGAATAACATGAGTTAGCATAAGTGTAATAATAGCTACTTAGCAAAAAAACGAAGTCAAGTTGGCTTCCCCTTCAATTTCTCTGCATCTCTCTCTCTCTATTAATGCATGTACAGTTCTAAATTATTCTACTGCAAAACTTAACCACTAAGCATAACAAGGAAAGATGTGTATTAGATTATTTTTAAGCCAAATATATAGTTATTCTTCAACATATTAAAAGTAAACCTATTATGACACTTTCCATCTTCTTTGAGTTCTGTAGCATGTCTACTGTATATAAGATAATTCAGCATTAAATTCTAGACTGTCACAAAACCTTCTGTTGGGGCCCGGCTAGATAGCTCAGTGGATAAAGAGCGCGCTGGGATACCACATGGGAGGCCCCGGGTTCGGTTCCCGGGGACCTCTCCTAGCGGGCAGACCGTCTTGAGAATGGCAAGCCGCCATGGGCGGGCCAGAGCCACCGTGGGCGGGGCAAAAAGCTGCCACGGACAGGGCAGGTCGCCCGCGAATGGAACGCAGCCAGCCACCCCGAACTGAAGCAAGAGTCGGCAGTGAATAGAAGCAGAAGCCGCCCACAAGCGGGGAAAGCCGCGCCTGCGCAGTGACCAAGTCTCGGCGCGTCGCCGCAACGGGGGGGGGGGGGGAAAGGGGAGATATGTAATAAAATAAATAAATCTTTAAAAAAAAAACAAAAAACCTTCTGTTGTATTAGATAGGTTTGCCAACCGTAACTTCCTTGAAAGAGGATCTACAACTCTTCCTATGTCATAGCATGTAGCTAAATATATATTAATACATTCTATCATTTAGGATGACATGAAATTAGTATTATCAGATACATCTTCTCTTACTCCCCATTAAATGTACATGAAGAAATAAAGGCAACCCAAAACATGAATGAGTGCAATGGTTAACGTATGGGCTTTTAGAGGCAGATTTCTGAATGTGAGTGTTCTCTCCACTATGTGGAAAAGTGTAATCCAACACGTAAGGTGGATTAGTAACTAGCTTTTAAAATTGTTCTGGGATTTCAATCCTTTAATGTATTTAATTCACTTAGACTTAACTCTGGCCATAGTAAGAGAACAGTAATATTAGTTGTTATTTTTACTAATGTTATACAAAGATTAGTGGAAATAATAATAATAAAGTCCAGCTATTTATGAGAGCCACACCTAAAACTAATGGATGGCAAAAATACTGAAAATTGTAAAAATGTACAAAACACCACACAACCAATGACAAAATAAAGTGAGAGAGACACTACCAATATTACACAAAAGAAATTAGAAGTTAAATAGAATTTAGTGGAACAAGGAGAAGTGTTTATTATTGAAAAAGGATAAATTCCATTGGAGAGATATAACACTGTATCAACTTTTAAGATCTTAACAACTACAAAGAAAATGGGCATATCAATAATCATAGTGGCAGACTCTAACAGAAATATGTCAAAAATTCACTCAATTAGAAAAACAGAAGCAAGATAAGTAATACAATTATCAGGCTTAAAATGTAGAAAGCTTGATGCAGTTAAACATGAAACCTATGTGCATTTGGCTATGACTAGACTCATTGCTCTGAAATGTGAAGTAGTCTTCATAGGCCAATGAAGATCAAAATGCAGAAGTAGCTCAGAAAGATAGAATGAACTTCAACCCCTCCCAAGTTCAAGGGCCTCACTCATGCTTAGGCCCCTTTTCCAAGTGGAGAAAAAATTTGGAGGCATGGACTATGCAGTTGGTTTGTATACCTGCATAGCTATTGTTAATCACTCATTTTCATAAGTCATGTAACTAATCAAGTTGTTTCAGATGTAAATATAAATAAATCAATAGAGACAGAATTAGATTAGCAGTTATGTAGGGATCAGGAATGAGAGAGGATGACTGCTAAGGGGAATGGGGTGTTTCTTTTTTGAGCAATGAAAATGTTCTAAAATTGATTGTAGTGTTGAATGCATAGCTCTGTGATTATACTGAGAGACATTGATTTTACACCTCGGATGGATTGTATGGTATAGGAATATATCTCAATAAAACTTCTTAAAAAAAGACTAGAGATTTCAACAAAAAAGCCCAGGTATGATACACAACATAGGAGACCCTCTTGATTTTTAGGGCAGGATTTTGTGGGGAGCCTGGTTTCCTAGGAGTCACACTGCCAGCAGCCTATCAAAGAAGACTTTGTCTTTGTGAAGAGAAACTCAAATAGAAAAAGTTAATCAAGCTGAAAGCTGTGAAGTTAAATTGAGCTATTTGTGTGCTATGATTCACAGATATGATGGAAGATCACTTTAATGGAATAACTGGAACTTTGACTGTGTTAGGTGATGTTTAATATTTTTGGATGAGGCACAGTAAAGCTACATCCATTCATTGCTAAAGGCCAACAATGATTAACATCTTTAAAATTATGTTCTACATTTTTCAGTCTTTTGATGTATTAAATTCTAATAATATACCACAGCTGGAGGCCACAACAATTTCTTCAATTGACTTAATGTTGTGCTTTATCTTAAAAAACAATTTAAATGAAAACCAGTTGTTATTTTGACAGAAGTATATTAAAACATGTTTGGCTCAGATAGTGATGAAGTACAGTACAGTTATACCTCCCATTTTGTCAAAACTATAAATTAGTGGAACAAACCAATAAAATAGAGAAACATCTTTAAGGTGAAATGTAGGATCATTTCACAGTACAGTAGAACAGTATTTCTTTATAAGGCTTAACAGATACTAACCAAGAGATGTTGTCATGTTGCTATTTTAATTGTGATATTAAACTACTTGCAATCACTTTAGGACCCAAGTCAACACCTTTACCCCTGAGGCTTTTTAAAGTTGCTCACTCAATACCTCAGTTAACTGATGTGGATAATTTGATGTGAGGCAAACATCCTTTGTTCATTTCATTATCTCCTAGATTTTTACCACTTAACCTTCCCATGGTAGTAGCTTTAGCCCCTGCTGTGGAGGATTACGATCTAGATTCATTTTTGTTTGCATACACGTTTGTTTACAGAGAAAAGAATAGGAATGCAAGAAAGAGAAATGGAAACAATCTTCAGCATCCTTCGCAGTCCCTTAATCATTGTTTGTCATGTTTGTTTTATAGGGAAGTCACCTGATATGCTCTCATATGAACTTTTCCACCTGCCTAACATTTAAGTATATCTTAAAAGCAGGATAACTTGGTTATCTGAGATGACATTGTTCATAAGCTCAAAAGGTAGGCAAATGCTCAGATGGTTTCTTGCTCTTCTAGTGGCTGCCCTAAGTCCATGGAAAGCCTTTAGCTTTTTGGTTTCTTGTCCTCCCTTTTTTTTCTGCTCAAAATGGGCAAATAGCCCCAAGGAACTAGCAGCTGCAGACCATCAGCTTACATCCTAATGATTCTCACAGAACCTGACTCATCTTGCCCTAATGGCCCAGCAGTGTCTTTGTATTTGGCTTAGATTTCCAGTTTTTTCTCTGTAGGATAGTTGGTCAACCGTAAGCTGCTCTGGTACTATGAAGTGGAAATTGAATTATGTAAATTTAATGGACACCAATGCTCAAATGCATTTTGACATATGTACAAAAATTTGCTTACAAAACAAAGTAGGTAATGAGAAGGTAATTAAGATTTGAAAGAAAAAGGAAAAAAATAATGAATGAATTAAAAAAAATAGGGCGACTATTTTTCCCAACCTATGGAGGGAGGAAAGCAGCAAGCCTATCATCTCCGTTCTTTCAGTGTGGTTGGTCTCCACTTAAGTCTGGGACTTGAGACCGCCACATTGCAAAGTCACTCTGTGCAAGGCGAAGGAGCCCTTGGGCACTGTGCTTTTTGCGTATTCTGTGTCCTTGCCCACATATGTATGCTGTGCATTGCTTGTTGGCAAAAACAAGAGAAGATAAATGAAAAAGAAACCTTAACATTGTTCACCTCATCATTCTTGTCAATTCTCATACCTAGAACAGCTCAAACCTCTGTGAACTGCTGGAGGGTCAACATATGTTCAAATATATGTGAGTTGTTTATAATTATGTTCAACAGAAAGGGACATTTATAAGAAAGCACAAACATGTGACCACACACTAACACACATACACAGAATAATCCAAGCACTACCAAAACAGGGAACTCATTTGGCATAATCTCTTACAAAACCTCAATAAAGCCAGACTCAATCTTACAACATAGTCAACACAATTCTACTTAATTGTATGTTTAAAAAATAAATAATACTAGCATTAAAAGAAATCAAAATTAAAATTAGACTATCTGGGAAGAAAAGACAAGAAAACTCTGTATGCCCTAACCTAAATGATGTAGCTGAAGAGGTACTCAGAAAGGAATTTATGGTCTTAAGTACATTCAATAGAAAATAAGAAAAACTGAAGTAAAGTGGTTGAACCTCTTTGCCCCCTTCCAAAATAAGAAGACAGAGTAAAAAGTAAGACAAAACCACACTTACATGCACACACACATACACACACAGGAAAATAAAAGTTGAAGTAAACTAAGACAAAATAGAAAAATAAGACTTTTAAGTTAGGTAGTGAATTAAAAATAATTTGAAGTCTTTCCATTGCATTGAAAACAGATAAAATGATATATTAAATAAAAATATAGTCAATTTAACATGCAATAAAGGGGAATACCCAGAGATTAAAGTGGAACATGAGAGAACTTATACTATTAAGTGGTGGTTGAAATCTGAAGGACTCAAAAATTGGGAATAGATACAGGCATGGAAGCCAGGAACTCACCATTTATTTAGCGTCTGAGGACAAATCTCTCTAACCTGTTTGTTGCACAAAATAAAAAAATTGGTGCAGGTTTCTGTGTGAAATTATGAAAATGTTCTGGAAATAGATAGTGATGAAAATAACACAACTGTCAATTTACTATATGTCACTGAATTGTCTACTTGAAAATGGTTAAAATGATTTTTATGTTATTCATATTTCTCCACCATAGAGAAAATTAAAAAAAAATATGAAATGCTACCTGAACCTTTTACAAAGCTCTAACTGTCCTGGGAAGATGCAGATGATTTATGACTTCATCCTACAATTCACTTTTGAAATTTTCCTTGAATTTTCTCAACAAATTTGTGAGGTATGATTCTCCCCTAATTTATATATGAGAAAACTGAGGCTCAGAAAAATTTTATCATTTGCCCAAGGCAGGTTGAAACTAAAACCCAGAACTATGACTACATGTTCATTTATCATGCAAGTTTTATCACTGTGTCAGATTTAAAAACATCTGAAAGCTTCCTTGTTAGTCAAATGTGGCCAAACTCAACATATAAATACGCTACCTTTCCCTGGTGTAGGACATGATTCCCAGGGATGAGCCTCTTTGGCACCAGGGGATTATTACCAAGCACCAACTAGTAATGCATCTGGAAAAAGACCTTGACCAAAAGGGGAAAAGGGTAAAGACAAATGAGTTCATATGGTTAAAAGATTTCAAAATGAATCAGGTCATTCCAGAGGTTATGTTTATGCATGTCTCAGCAGCCACAGTAAATATTGCCTCAAATAGTGGGGTTCCTGAGGGTTCCAGAGACATCCAGAAACTATAAGCAGGGCAGACAGCTCAGGAATTTGGCACCCTGTCAGTGGCCTTACTTTGGAATTTATGGTCCCCAGTGTAACAGAATTAGACTCATTTATAGGTTCTCTACATATGGCTTTTCTGCCCTTTTTATTTGAATCTATGATTAACATTATTCTTGTTAAATATATGTTCCAAACACTTAAATCTTTGGTCTATCCACATGCCATCTGAGCCCTGAATCTCAGCAGAGTTGCAACACTTATTCTCCACTTCATTGAACTCATCCAGGACAACTAACAAGGAGATGATGATGGACAATGCCCATCCCAAGGAACAGAGAGTGTCTGCAACTGCAAACAAGATAGTTTTAACCATCTGCCCCATGGTATCTAATCCCCCTCTCAATTAGAAGCAGAATGGGCATCACCATCCCCAAATCCTCAAGATTGGGGAATGAAAAATGGACTAAAGCAGACTTATTATTATTCTACTACAGACTTATTAGTATTCTAGCAATGAAAAAACTCTTATCATTGATGTAAAGGCAGTGGCCACAAGAGGTTCTCAGGGATGGGAGAGGGAAGAATAGGTGTAATATAGGGACCTTTACAGGTCATTGGAATTGTCCTGCATGATATTGCAGTGATGAATACAGGCCATTATAGATTTTGTCATAACCTACAAAATTGTATGTGACAGTGTGTAAACTAAAGTCCATGGTTAGTAGCAATAATTTATGGCTATTTTTGGGGGGGGGGATTACTTCAATAGCTTTAAAAATTCTTTGGGACAGAATGTAAACTATAATGTAAACTGTAGTCCATGGTTAGTAGCAATGCTTCAATATGGGTTCATCAATTGTAACAAATATACCACAATAATGAAGAATGTTGTTAATGTGGAAAAGTGCAAGAGTGGGAGGGAGTATGGCATATGGGAATCTCTTATATTGTTTTATGTAAAATTTATGTAATCTAAGGCTTCTTTAAAAATAAATAATAAAAAAGAACAATATAGAATTAAATTGTAGATATACAACAGTAAAAGAATAATGTAGAATTAAATTGTCGGTATACAACTGGAAATATCTATGGAAATTTTTATCTAGACTTCATTTAACACATGACATGTATCCAAAAATAATATTTATGATGTTAAGTATCCAGATCTCTCAAATGTATTGAACTAGAGCTTCTATATAGTATTATTATTATTCATTTTGGGCTTGATAACTTCTGTCTTGTGTCATCCATTTAAATTTATATTCAATGAATATTTATTGAGTACTAACTATTCTGTTGGTGCAATAGTGTGAAGAATGTAGTCCATAGGAGTGGGAAGTAGGGAACACCAGAAAGCCCCTTAGGGACTCAAACTGGCTAAATCTAAATATTCCTCTTTCCAAAACACTGAAAGTCCATTTAGTGGGAGGATGGCACTAACTCTAGGTGACAGAAAGCCTGTTTTGGAGCTCTGAATTTCTTAATATATTGTGGACCATCAACTGAAAGCTTGTCTGGAAACACTGGCTTCCAGGGATGGAGGGCTCCTTCTATACATTGTTTCAATTATCCCTAGGTAACTGGTGGAATCCCTATTTTACAGATGAGTAAAGAAAGATTGAGAGATGAAGTGAATTCTCCAAGGTCACCCAAACAATACAGTGGCATATTAAGGATCTGAATTCTGACTGGTCCAACTTCAAAACCATTGTTTAACTAATCTATCCTGATAGAAAGCAGATAAGTGGTTGCTTGGCAATAGCAGGGGTGGCGGTGAGTGCAGGAGGATAACAAAGGAGCACCATGTAAAGTTAGGGAGATGGGAATGGATATGTTCACTATCTTGAGTACTGGGATAGTTTCACAGGTATATCCACAAGTTAAAACTTGTCAAATCATTCATTAAATATACATTGTTCATTGCATGTCAATTTTACCTCAATAAACTGTAAAACGATGGAATTCCCTTGATAAAATTTGTGGTCGCCCACCTATCCAAAGTCTAACATAACTCTAGCATTTATCATCAGAAAAACACCCACACACAAATTGTAAGCCAAGTTAAAAGACAAGCTAAGAGGGGAAGATTATAATTATATAATTGCAATAATATAATTGGCAAAGTGTTAGTACACAGATTATTTAAAAGATTCTAATACACCAATGAGAAAAGGAAAAAGACAACTCAAAGGAAAAGTAGTCCAAAGATATAAATAAAGACATTTAAAGAATAGGAAATCCAATCGCCTGTATGCATATGTGTTTACCTTCCCATGCTCAGGGATATGGAAGTTACTGAAACAATGATGTGCAGTTGCAACTATAAGAGTGCCAGTTTACTTTCAAATTGACAATATCATTTATTAGTGTTAGTCAAGATGTGAGGAAATAGATGTTCTTGTACCTTGCAAGTAGCAGTGGATATAGATGACTCTTGATATATATGATTATTTGCTAATTGATTTGCAAAGCTAGATGGAATAAATACATTTTAGAAAAATACAAAATTACTCAAGAGCCAGAGAAAACTCTAATAGATCAAGTATGTGTGAAGAAATTGAAAATAGACATTAAAAATGCTGTAAAAAGACAGTAGACATAGATAATAGCTGGATCATTTTTTATCAAACCATCCAGAATAGAACATTTACTTAATATGATATATTAACCATTCATACTGCACTATTCTCCCCATGAGGCAAATATGACAGTATGAAAATTAGAAAGGGAGAAGCACACAAAAGCTTATAAAGATATTACTTATAAATAGAGATGCAAGTATTTCAAATATAGTATTTTCAAATTAAAAGTCATGTATTATAATAAGATATCATCAACAGAGTTTATCCTAGTGGTAAAATGTTACTTCAATGTTACAATTTTATTAAAGAAATACGTTACATTAAAAGATTAAAAAGTAAAACCAATATGATCTCAACAGCTATAAAAAGAGTATTTGATACAGTTTGGCTAATGCATAATAATCCCAAGTTACAAAGATATGTGCTTATTATTTTAACATACAGATAGGTATTGTTGTAGATAGATATAGATAGAAGTTATATAGATACAGATATAGACACAGATATATGTATACTTACAGAACAAAGTTTGGCCAACTTTTCTATATAAGGTCAAATAGTAAAATATTTTTAGCTTCATGCTCCACACTACCCTTATTGTAGTGTGAAAACAGCAATAGACAATGTGCAAATGAATGGGAGAGGCTGAGTTCCAATAAAACCTTATTTATAAAATTAAGCCACCAGTCATTTGGCCCATGGGCCATAGTTTGCCAAGTTCAGTACTAAAAACATTATGCCAAACTTATGTTTATAGATGAACAATTTCAAGTATCCCCATGAAATTTAAAAACAAGATATATTGATGCCCACTCTTAGAACTATTGGCCAATACAGTTATAGATTTACTTATTTACTTAGCCAGCATAAGAAGACAAAAAAAAGAATCATGTATTCAAAAGGAGGAACTAAAAATATCATTGTTTCTAGATGTTATGACTGCCTAACAGAGAACTAGTTGAAAAAGTATTAAGAAAAACAAGTTTATAAGAATAAAATAACATAAAAATAATAGCTTTCCTAAATATCAGCAATTAGAAAATTTAATAAAAAAGCAATCCCAATCACAAAGATGCCAAGATCCAAAATATATTTTTGGATAAAACTAACAAGAAAGGGCCTCCAGTCAGAAATTTATTTACCTCTGTGGAGAAATTCTAGATGGCAATATTAATAAATATTCGATAAGTTCAATGAAATCTCAAATTACCAATATATTTGTTTTCATGTGTGTTTGTGTAAGTTTGCAAGAAAATTTTAAATTTTGCATGGAAAAGTCAAATTTTAGGGTCTAAATGATATTTCTAAGTTTATATATCCAATAAGCAAAAGAGTTGACACCCTAAATAATAATATATATATGAAGCATGAAGACAAAAAAAGAACTGTTTTTTTTTTTTTTTTTTTG
>PVKH010026030.1:0-13295 GCA_004027955.1 Chaetophractus vellerosus | reverse complement strand
GCTTTCCATCCTTCCCTTCCAATTGCTTTTGAGACACTTTTTACAATTGTCATGTATTATGTTCTCAAAAGTTATATACTATTAAGGTATATACTATTAATAGCATTATAAGAAAACCAGTTAGGAAGTTAAAAAGGCTTTGTGTGTATATGTAAATGTGTAGCATAACTATCCCCTCCCATTTATAGAATGCAAACTGACTAAAACAAACAAAAAAAAAGGTTAAAACTCATTTCTCACCGTTTTTTAGAGCTTTGGTTCCTCCAAATTATTTTACCATGTATTATTTTCTCTGACATGCCTAAGGTAACTGACTCAGTTACAGAACTATTATTTATCCATATAATATCTTTCATTTCCTCTTTAACACTGCATCTTCATTTTCACTGATATCTTTTGAAGGATCAATTTAGAAATGTATTAATATTCTACATGATTAAAAAAAAGGAATTATGGAAAATTAACAGTTCATCAAGATTAACATTTTTCTTTCTTTTTTCCCTCTTTGGTTAATTATGGTAAAATTCTAAAATTTTTACTGTTAACAGGAATTATCAATCAATATAATTCACCTCATAAACAGAAAAAAGGATAAAATTCTATCATTCTGACATAGGAAAAGTACTTGCTAAAACTCAACACCTACTAAAAATAAAAATACTTAGCAAATTAGGAATAAAAAAAAACTTTCTTAATCTGATAATGAATCTCTCTGAAAAACCTACAGTAAACAAGTTTTCTCCCCTGAGATTAGAGAATGAGATAAAGATGTTCACTATCACTACTTAGCAAAATTATCTCCGAGACTCTATTTGATGAAATATGGAAAGAAAAAGACATAAAAAGCATTAGGATTAAAAAGGAAAAAACAAAACTGTCATAAGTCACAGATGACATGACTGTATATGTAGAAAACCCAAGAGAATCTATATGCAAGCTATTAGAATAATACATGACTTTAGCACGGTCTCTGGAAACAGTTAATATAAACCATCAATTGTATTTCCACAGACCAGTAACAAATAGAAAATGAAATTACACACAGACCATTTACAACAGCAAAAATTTATCAAATACCACCTAAGAATAACTCTAATAAAAGATATGCAAGACTTCTATATTGAAAACTACAAAATACTGAAAATTTTAAGAAGACCTCAATAAATGGAGGGTATATCATATTTATAGATTAGAAAATTCATTATTAGAAAGACACTAATCCTCTGCAAACTGATCCACAGATTCAGTGCAATGTCAGCCAAAATTTCACCAAGATGTTTTTTTCTTTTGTTTTGTTTGGTGAAAACTGACAAGCTGAATTTAAAATTTGCATGGAGATCAAGATTATACATCTCTAGAATTAAAGCAGTAGTGTATTGTTGGAAAGAAACAGGCCCACACATATTTCGTCAAAAGTGACAATGGTGGGCAATGCAATGCAGTAGAGAAAGAATGATCTTTTCCCATAAATAGTACCAGGCCAAGTGGATATCCCTATGGAAAAATAAGTTAATCTTGACTTGACCCCTGTACCTCAAACCATACAGAAAAAAACAGTTCCATATAGATTACAGATCTAAATGGGAAAGGTAAAGTAGCAAAGCTTTTAGAAGAAAATATAGGAAACTGTGTTATTGAAATTAAAGCTGCCACACAATCCAATTCTAGGAACTCCCACCCATATCAAAATAACTATGGAACATACACATATATACATAGGTATGTACGTATAGGTATATATCATAAAACATTCTATATATATATAAAATTATTTCCTATACCATTTCACTAATGCAAGGTGTTAATAATAGGGTGGTACATGGGAACTCTGTTATTTTACATATTTTATACATTACAGTTCTGTAAATCTAGAACCTCTCTAATAAAAAAATTATTAATAAAAAATGAAACAATTGAAAACAAAAAACATTAATAGTTTAATAGTTTAAATCAAATCATACTAAGATGGCATATTTCAAATTGAAATTTACAATTTTAATTAGTCCATTGCCATAGTAATTCTGAATAGATGAATAAAACTGATATCCACTCTACCATAAATTAAGGAAAACCAGACATTTTAATTTCCCTATTTCAAAAGTTTTTAAAAAGTAGACTCCATTAACACGATACTTCATATAATCTTAAGTATCCATGAATGGCTTAATATGACAAGATTTTCAAGTTCATTTAATACCATTCAAAACATAAACGATACAATACTTGCTAAACTGTTCATTTCTATATACCGCAAAATAAAAGAACCATAGGCAAAATGAGTATACAAAATAATGATTTGTGCTTTTCCCTCTAACGTGTATACCATTTTAACAATTTTTCTCATAAATGGACTAATAGATACACAGACAACATTTACCAAACGAGATAAGCAACAAAGAAAGGAAAGATGATTTTAGAGGTTTTTAAGAAGAAAAAGAAAAAAAAGAAAATCCCAGTTCATAAAAATCCAAAAATTAACGTTCCTGGGGAGCTGATGCAGCTCAAGTGGTTGAGCGCCTGCTTCCCATGTACAAGGTCCTGGGTTCAATCCCCGGTACCTCCTAATAATCAAACAAACAAATGAAAAAAACAACTCTCGCTGGGGAGCGGATGTAGCTCAATGGTTAAACACCTGCTTCCCATGTCTGAGGTCGAGGTCCTGGATTCAATCCCTGGTACCTCCTTAAAAAAAAAAAAAAATTAATGTTCTTGAGTAACCTACAATTTCTAAAAACATATTTCCCTGACACTTCACTTAGTTGGAGCTCAACCAACAGAGACAGAAAGTTTTCTTGTTTTTCCCTAAGGTCTCTGAGTAGGAAGAAGAAATGCCTCAAAAATCCCAAGGCTTTCTTCAAGAGAGAGTTTTTTAGTCCCCCACTCAAGAAACAATTTACTTTTACTTTATACCTGATCTTAAGAAGGTTTGTTATTTGCTCTTCAGGCCCATGGCAGATTAACAGAAACAAGTAAAAAGGAAGTGAAGTCACCTTATCGATGACAGCAAGGAAGGAAAATGCAGGACCTACTCTTGAATCAAAAAGTTCTACAAATCTCAATGAATAAAGGCATCACTGCATTATAGATCAGTGAGTGTTTCTGATTGTAATCCTCGAGTCATAAAACAAAAAAAAACTAAAGAATATGAGACATTAGTGACCAAGGCAGAGAAGTATTTGAGATGTGCTTGAAAAAGATTTCTATCTAAAATGGTTAAAAGTTCTTACAATTAAAGAAGGGAGAAACTAATATATTCAGGAAAAAATTACCTGGGTAATATATTACCCAGGAAAAAATTCTGGGTAATTAAATATAGAGGACTTTAATCATTAATAAAACAGAAATCCAATTTCTTACTCATCAGTTGGAGTTTTCACTGGAGATATCTGATGGAAGATCAGTACTTATAGACTGAGCAGAAAGGAGTTCATAGGGCATGGCATTCTGTAATCTCTTCTAAATCTTGGTATTCTACCTTCATTTGATTCCTTGAGATACCCCAGAATTCTTCCAAAACCTTAAGTTAGCAGAGTTAGTTTCAGCTGCTTATAAATAAAAGAAACTCACTAATACCAAGAGCGCAGGATTGGGACACTGAAGTCAAGGTTCAGAAGTTGAAGTGGAGGTGGGAAACTGACCAGTGCTTCATCTAATTATAATGGCAGCCTCAGGACCATAGAGATTATCAATAGACTTAATCTCACATCAATTGAAAATAGCTGCCCCAAGTGCTGTGTTGAAAAGGATTCTGAAACTGTGACTGGGCTTATTAGGGATGAATTGCCTCCAATTTGCATAATTATCTACCTTGGGAGTAAACTGGGTTCAATGGTGGTACACTGGACCATGTATTTGTACCTGGCCACACCCTTGTTTTAGAGACTATGGAAGAGGTTCCATCACAATTGGCCAACTTTTAGGAATTACAGCAGAACTGGTTAGATGAACTCCAGTAACCAAAAGCCCTTAAACAATGACATTTCTTTCTTTTTCACCATCCCTTCCAAGCATACATGTGTAAACCAAAGAGATAATCAGGAATAAGATAAAAAGACCGGAGGTTAAATAAAGGTCCAGTGTAATTTAAACTATCAGGAACAGGCTGAAAGAGTTGGGAGACAGATTTCTTCACTAAGAAAGTACTAGTATAAAAGACATCCAATATACTACATTCCAGATTGTAAGTAGTAGAATTACAAAGAGCCTACAGCAAATGAGAAGACTACAAAAAGAACAAAAATCAGGTAATACAGGGTCCATGAATTTCTACTTCCTTTACATTAAGAGTCCATGGAGGCAAGCAGATGTGGCTTACCCGGTTAAGCGCCTGCTTCTCACAAGGGAGGTCCCGGGTTCGATCCCCGGTGCCTCCTAAAAACAAAGGCAAACAACAAGCAAACAAACAAAAGTGCCAACTCAGGGGAGCCGATGTGGCTCAGTGATTGAGCGCCAGCTTCCCACATATGAGGCCCTGGGTTCAATCCTCTGCCCTGGGACCTCAAAAAAAAAAAGTCCAAGGAAATAAAATTCAGCTCCATAAAAAAGCCACATTGAAATAGGGCTTTATCTGTTTCTTAGAACAGCACCATGAGGTTGTTTTTGTTTTTTTTTAACCAAGGCTACAAACAAACAAAAAATAACACCAAAGATGTCTTAAGGATAACTAAAGCAAAGGTAGACACCAAAGACATCTGCAAGAAAAGTTTATGGATAAGTGCATTTAAGGAGTTCATTAATCCCCTCTTTCCATGACTTACCTGCACTCTCAGGAGAGATGCTGTTCTCCGCAGAGATGCTGCTATAGGGTGGAGGAGCATCACTGCCAGCCTGTTCAGGTTCTCCTGGCTCTTCCTCATTCTGCAACTAAGTAAAAATGTCATATTTTAATGCAAATATAAAGCCAACTAAACAAGTCAGAATCTAAAAAGTGATGCATCCTTTCTAGAAAGCTATCTGGCAATGTGTTTCAAAAGCCTTTAAAAATGTGCAAATCCTTTAACAAAGTATTCTCATCCAAGGAACTTATTCTAAGGAAATAATCAAAGAGGGAAAAAAAATATTAAAAAAGTAGATATTAATGCTACTGCAGCAAAGATTAGAAACAAACTAAATTCCAATCATAGGGGACTTATTAAATAAACAACAGTGCATTTCATAAAGGACTACTAAGAAGTCATTTTAAAAAATGAAGAATATTTGATGACATGAACAGATAGATCATTCATGATGAACTGTTACAGGAAAAAAGCTAGTTACCAAAGAGTACACATCATATAATTTTATTTTTCTTTTGAAAAAGACACTTACAATAGGAAGGTCTAGAATGACATCTCCATTTCACACTGACTAGGCAATAGGATTAGAGGAGAATATTTCCTTTTTATTCTTTATATGTACAGTCTAATTTTTAGTCACACATAATTTTTTGAGTTAGAAATATAATCTGTTAAGACAAAGACAAATCACAGGCAAACCAAGATTTACCATAACACTGTTTATGCAAAGAAATTAAATCTTAAATAACTGAGATATTTTTAAAAACATTTTAAAAATTTACCTAATTCTACATAATACACCTCTGTAAATTCATCTTCTTCACTGTCTCGGCAACCTTTTCACTGATCAACTCTTCAGGTTTTTTTGTTTTGTTGTTTTTTGAGGTACTAGGGCCAGGAATTGAACCGTGGACCTCGTATGTGGGAAGCTGGCACTCAACCACTGAACCACATCAGCCACCTGAGTTGGTTTTTTCATTTGTTTGCTTTTTTGTTTTTAGGAGGCACTGGGAACCAAACCCAGGACCTCCCACGTGGGAAGCGGGTGCTCAACCACATCCACTCCCCCTTCAGTTATTTTAAATAACTCACATTAAAAGTGTGTCTTCCTGCCATTTATAAGTCTGTCTAGTCATTCCAAGTCACCCTCATAGAATAAAGACATTTGGTTTAATTTTTCCAGTGTGACAGCAGACTACACATCCATTTACAGAATGAGTTGGCTGAGAATGGCAGTCAGTCTGTAAAGTAATAACAGATTATTTCTGGATGTAACTGATTTGGGGGATCAGCAGCATCATGATATACAGAGCCAACTGGGCCACATGTAAAATATACACCTCTAAACCACACTGCTACAAAGAACTCCATCTTGAATTGAGACAGAAAAACCACACAGCGAGCCTGAAGTGTCCTAAGATAAAGTAGAGCGTCCAAACCCAATACATTTTAACTAACCATCTCAGCCTCCAATTTCTGTGTACTTCAAAGCCAGACGCCAACAAAAATTTTCTGATCAATACTGCAAAAGCTTTTAACTGCAAATTCAGGAATTCTTGTGAAAAAAATTCATCAATATCTACCACCTGGGCACATTTTTTAAAGAACCCTAATAATCTAACGTTAAACTTAAGGCATTCCCAAAATAACTGTATTGTAATCTAAGATGATTTTTTCTTTTACACGAGGTTTATCAGCAAAATAGCTACAGTAAAGCCAAAATTTTCTGGGATGCTGTGGCAGTTTGAGCTTATTTTATGAATCCCAAAAAGAGAAATATTATATTTGTAAACTAATCTATTCTTCTGGGTGTGATATCCTTCAATTGCATTAAATTCAGCTGAGGGGTCTGATTAGATTACCTGTTAAGACTGCTTAGGGCTTTTTATTGGACTACACCAGTGAGGAGGGACACAGGTTGAGTCCCCACCCCCTTGCTAGGTCAGATAGAAACGGACACTCACTCAGACAGACACAAGAAGAGAGGTCTGCCATTTTTGATCCTGCCATGTGATAAAGTTGAGGCCCCAGGGAGAGACGAGCCATTTGCCTGATAGCTTACAGTGGAGCCCGGGAAGAGATAAGAACAGCCAAGACTGACATAGAAGGCCTGGAAAGAGACAAGTCTTATGCCAGCTTGCAACGGAAATCGGGAAGAAGGCGGAGCAGCTGAGCCTGAGAGAGGAAGCCCCAAAGGGAAAGCAGAGACCCTGGCAAAGATCACCCACCATCTTGCTTCAACACGTGGCAGCTGACTTTGGTGAGAAAGCGCCTCTAATGGTGACTTGAGTTTGCTTTTCACGTTCTTGGAACTGTAAACTTTTACCCCAAGTAAATCCCCATAATAAAAGCCAACAGATTTCTGGTACTTTGTATCGGCACCCCTTTGGCAAACTAAAATAGAGCCAAATCACTTGAATTATTTAAAGAGAGCTTCTGATGCAATGGTTCACCTGGATTACAGGTTTTAACATTATCTCAAACTCTAGAGTGGGAATTCTAAGTCTCCTTGCCCCTAAGCATTCTTGTGCCCTGGGAAGTTCACAAAGCAGCTAAGAGTCAACAGGAAGAAGAAAGGCAAATGTGAATTTTTAAAGAATATTACCTTAATATATTATAACTAGTAATGACCTTTATTTAAACCTAGCTTGATATTTCTAACTGGTTTCATATTTCCTGAGCTTGATCAAAGTAATCATGTTACCCCTGAATAATTTAGGTTTCAGAAAGGAAGTATGACAATTCTAAGAAATACAGAAGCCCATAGAATAAAGAGGTCTTATATGCTAGTAACTACAAGATACATTGCCTATCTCTTAGCAACCTGTAAATGTGAAATTTAATCATCCCACACAGTAACAACAGAGCAGAGAAATTCCAACCACCTCAGAAACCACATTTTTTTCTTTGGGGAAGAAAATGACATATTACCAGGTAAAGTTTTTTGCTCCATTAAAATTCACTTAAGAATCATGTACTAATACTATTTCCAAATGAAAAACAAAAAAACATCCATTATGACCGGGGGGCTCCCCATACTGGTAAGACCTAACTCACAGGCCTCACATTCTGGCTTATTTCTATAATGCTAGTGGTAAAACTAGGGGCCAAGAAGAAAGCTGTTTAAAATAAAATGCTACCATGAGGGAGTGGGTAAGGAGGGAAGGCCGTCACCTCCAATAAAGAGGTGTTTAGTAGTGCCCATCATCTGTGTGAATAATAACTTGTTAAGCAAAGGAATCTCTAAAGATACATCTTTATATGCTTTGCGGGCATCTATGGTCACTCGTGTGGCTCTGACAGCCCAACAAGTCAGGCACTCCCTAACAAGGCTGGAATATGTGCACTAGAACTAGATTGGACCCATCTCTAAGGCATCAACTGGTTACATCAAAAATGTATTTTTTACTGTATGACTGTGATGAACCAAATACATTTGGCAACACAGTATATGATTTTTAAAAAAATTATATGTAACCAGAACATTTGAGAACTGTTTTTATTCAACTGTGTTTTATTTTTTAATTACTGTTTTATTTGATTATTAAATGTACAAAATAAAGTTTAAAAAAATTTTTAATGTATTTTTAAGATTCCCTTTACTTCCCTTGGGAACCTTTCCTGTGCAGCCCTCCCCTACCACATCCCTGGTGCCCAGGGGTCTTTAGGCTCTCTTGGAGAATAAGTGCCACTGTCACTTTGGAGGCTTGAGTTGGAAAGATACCAAGTCTCTTTTACCAAATGGGTCAGTGAGAGCCAACTTACAGGTCACATCTGGTCGTAAGGGCTACTCTGAGAAGCAGGTCTGAAAAGTGGTGGGATCTTCCACACTCTCAGTGCACTGTGCTTGTGTGTGTGTGTGTGTGTGTGTGTGTGCATGCGTGACTGTGACAGATAGCAGCTGTTGGGGACTGGATACTTTCTGTCATATAATATTTTTCAAATATCAGCTCAGTTCTGCCATCTCTATTTAAGATTTAAATGGCATTTTTTCCAAATGGAATTATAAACTTACCTACACATGCCATTTAAAGTTCTGTATGATTTTAGTTGCACAGAACTACCTACATCTACATCACTGAGCTAGGAATAATCTAGTCATCTGAAAATTCGGATTGCCTTTCTCTTTTGCCATACCCCAGACTGTGCCCTCACACTCACCTTCCTAATTACCCATACTTGTCTCTATACTCTGAGCAGACTCTGTCATGGCTCCCCAGAAGAACCCAAAAACTCTTCCATGTTTTCTCTCTTTAGATATATCACAACCTGCCATGGTGCCTCTTGAACTTGATCACTCTCAATTAAAAAGTATATATATTTACCTACAAATTGCTGCTACTGATGTTTTGTTTTCTAGATTTGGCCTATAAAATAGCACAAATCTAAATAAACATCGGGGCCGGCTGTAGCCCAATTGGTAGGGCGCTGGTTTACCACATGGGAGGCCCCAGGTTTGATTCCCATGGCCTCCTCGAGCGGGCAGACCACCTTGAGAAGGCAAGCCACCACGGGCAGGGCAAGCCGCCACGAGCAGGGCAAAGCCGCCGCAAGCAGGCAGGCCACCGCGCGGTGAGCTGACTTGGTGAGTCACTGCAGCGGTGGGAGACGAGCAGACACAGAAGAACACAGAAGGTGAACACAGCAAGAACAAGCAGAAAAGGGGGGGATATATATTAAATAAAAAATAATAAATAAATAAATAAATAAATAAATAAATAAATAAATAAATAAATAAACATTTGTTTTCTCCTTCTAACCTCCTTCCTCTGTATCTAGGGACTACTGCTATTAGAAAGATATGACATCTTAACTAAATAACACTTTGAAGACTCCCCAGTATAGAAATCATACAAAATTCTAGTTCTAATAGAAACAAACTTGAATTTTAACAAGTTTAAAGATATTTTTTCTGCCTACAGGCTTAAATTCTTACTGCGTTTCCACCCCAGGAGGAAGAATTCATCAATACTACCCTCCCCTATGTGGTTCTAAAGATGAGCTCCAATTTAGAAATGGCTATTTTTGAGCAATAGCAGAGCCAGGGCTAGAATTAGGGTTAAGTGAGGGGCAACATTTGCAACTGTACTGGATGACAGTATCTAAAGTCACTTAAAAGGTATTTTTGGATTTTCTGTATTTTCTAAGAGTGGGAGAAGAAACAAATATTTTCAAAAACAAACCAAAAAAACCCCACTAAACAACGAAAAGAAAGACAAAAAAAAAATACCCCATAAAACCTTGTATATGAAGAGAAATCAACATATTTCATAATTCATACAAACACAAAAAGCATATGAAAAATAATGCTCAGTTGTGGAACTACCAATACAATCATAAAGTTGCCAACATAACCTGTACCACTGAAAAAATTTTTTTCTTAGATGGCTCCTACTCAAACAGCCAGGGAAGTTCTTATACATTCAAATTCCTTCTTTTAAATTTTTAACAATAAGTCTCAGAAAATCCTGGCTGAAAGCCTAAACTCTAGCTTTAAATGGTATTTACCATTTCTAATTTTAGAGTTAATTTCTAAAACTTTTACCTTAAAATGCAATATTTAAACCTCTCATTACCACCAACCTACCACTTCTGCACATTCTTTATATCCTACCAAATTACACAATATAATTACCAAAAAGTAAACAAGTACATTTCTTTAGGTAAACAACTGAGTATGATATTTTACTCAGAAAAGTTGTGAGGGCTGTAAAGTTTAACTGTATATAATGTAATTGTGTTATTCTAACATCACCAAATTCTTAAGGTTCAAGCACAGTTCTCTATTAAATTGATATTAATTAAGGAATTATATTTACAGTAAGATAAATAATTCTGCCAATTTTACCTTCAAAGTAAGAGAACCTCAATAATAAAAAGACAAATAGTTCAATTTAAAAATGGGCAAGGACTTAACAGATATTTTTCCAAAGAAGATACACAAATGCCCAATCAGCACATGAACAGTTGCTTATCATCATTGATCATTACGGAAATGCAAATCAAAACTACTAGATCCATTTCACAACCACTAAAATGACTATAACAAAAAATAAGGAAAATAAGTGTTGGCGAGGATGTGGAGAAAGTAGAACCCTCATACATTGCTGGTGGGAATGTAAAATAGTGCAGCTGCAATTGAAGTTTGGTGGTTCCTAAGAGTTAAACACAGAATTACCATATGATGCAGCACTTTTGCTCCTAGGTATACAGTCAAAAGAATTAAAAGCACACGTTCATGCAAAGACTTGTAAATGAATTGTTCATCACAGAATTACTCATAATAGCCAAAATGTGCAGCAACTGATGAATGGATAAATAAAACACATAATGGAATATTGAGCCCTAAAAAGGAATGAGGTACTATATGCTACAACACAGATGAAACTTGAGAACATTAATCTAAGCAAAAGAAGTCAGTCACAGAAGACCATATATTTTCTTACTCCACTGACATGAAATGTCCAGAACAGGCAAATACTTAGAGCCAGAAAATAATTAGCGGTTGCCACAGGCTGTGGGAAGGGGAAAATAGGGAGTGACTGCTAATAGGTAGGGCAATGAAAATAATATAGAATTAGGTGGTGATGGTATGCAACCTTGTGAATACACTAAAAACCACTGAATTGTACACTTTAAAGGGTGACTTTTATGGTATGTGAAAAGGATGAGTATTTTCTAATTTTAAAAAAAAAAATAAACCTTGGGGCCGGCTGTATAGCCCAGTGGATAGGGCACCGGTACACCACATGGGAGGCCCCAGGTTCGGTTCCCGGGGACCTCTCCGAGCGGGCAGATGGCCTGAGGAGGCAAAAGTCACCGTGGGTGGGGCAGAGCCACCGTGGGCAGGGCAAAAAGCCGCCACGGGCAGCGCAAAGCCGCCACAGGCAGGGTGAGCCGCCTGCGAACGGAGCAAAGCCGCCTGCAAATGGAGCAAAAAAAAAAGCCACTCGGGAACAGAAGCAGACCCGCCTCCGAACGGAGCAGAGCTGCCTGCACGGTGACCTGGCTCGGCAAGTCGCCGCAACAGGGGGAGACAGAGCAGACACAGAAGAACGCAGAAAAATGAACACAGTAAGAGCAAGCAAAAAGGGGGGGGGGGGGATATGTAACCAAAAATAAATAAATAAATAAATAAACCTCTAAAATGTAAATTTAATTTAAAACAAAACCAAAAATGTATTACACCAAATCCTTACTCTCTTGCTGAATCAATGTCAATCCTTCTTCATGGGAAGGAATGGATCCTGATTGCATCAATATTTCCAGGTTTAAGATAGAGTGTCATTTGTGAATGGATGAAATGACAAAGAAAAATAAGAGTGAATTGGAAACTAATCATAGTAAAAAATTCTTAAATACTCTCCTTTCCTGAAGAGAAAAATATGAATAATGTCAGAAGGAAGAGATAAATGCAAATCCTCTTAATCCCAAAATGAAAATACAATTAAAAATCAAAATTCACCAAAGCAAAGTAATTAGAACAAGGCTTTAAAAGGTCAGTGCAGTAACAGATTACTAAGAAGAGAATACTCATTAGAGTATTAGAGCACTCTGGAGTATTAACTCCAGAAAATGTCCTTAGAAAAACCATCACAAATTAAAAAAGAAAAACAACAACAACAACAACAACAACAACAAAAACCCCATCAGTTTGTAAAGCTTTCTATTTAAAGAATTTTGTGGTTATCACTATTAACATGTGTAAATACAACTTGCTTTGAAAGATGAGAAAACACTCAATATTTATGTTAGTCCTTAGAAATTGGAGCAAATACTAGGAAACTTCTTTACCAATTTGATGAAGTATGACACCACCAAGACACCGTCAAGCAAATGGTCTCGTGTTTTCTGGCACACAGTTTCAACAAAACCTACCACTGAAAGCCCTCCAGGTTAAGGGTGAGCTCCAGAAGCTTCACGAATTAATAGACTGGAGAAACAAGGGATGACTGTTGATCAACATTTTCAAATGGTTAACAGCAAGTCTTTCTGTCCCTGAACATAATATCTTTAAGAAGTAGCATCCAAAAAAAAAAAAAAAAAATAGTAGTAGCATCCATACTAGTTAATAACACATGCTCTCAGTTACCACCTCTTGTCCACTTTTTGGTTCCCATAAGAAAACTCAGGCTTAGTTTGTAGCTTCAGGGCCTATTTGGAGAATAGCAAAGCAAAGACAAGTAAAATGGAAACTAAGCACCTGGCTTGTTCCCCATTGACTTTGAAAGGATAGAAGCAAACATTCATCTTTTGTTTATAAAGTAAATAATATATAAATATTGGCTACATCAGTCTCATTAAAATATAATTTATATAAAATCTATTTTATAATTTAAATGTGAGGTAGTAAATGCATTGTGTGTGTGCTTTCTTGTTTGAATCCTGTACATAGTATTTTTTTAAACAATTCAATTTTATTGACACATGTTAATAAAGCATACAATTCATCCAAATTGTACAATCAATGGTACTATGTATAAACACATAGTTGTGCATTTATCACTTCAATCATTATTA
>PVKH010026029.1:0-13296 GCA_004027955.1 Chaetophractus vellerosus | reverse complement strand
TCATCAGTCTTTCATCGGAGCAAACTCATCGAGGACCCTTCATCAGTCTTTCATCGGAGCCCCTGGCTTGCAGCCTGCCGGCGGAACCTGGACTTGTGTATCCCCACGGTCACGTGAGAGACTCTTATAAAATCTTATATTTTTAACAGAGATCTCGTGTTGATTCTGTTTCCCGAGAGAACCCTGACTAGAACAGTATCCTATTGAAGACATTTTCTACATCCTTGACAGAAAATAGATACCATTTTATGAGGTCTGTACTGTACACTAATCCATAACTGCTAGATCTCTTGACAGCCAAACAATATGTAAAAATATTTTTCTGGTGATCTCAAGGGACAAAAAATAGGGACCAGTTTGACATTTATGATTGGCCATTGCATAAAGACAGACCATCTGCTTTCCAAGGAATAGAGAAAGAAAAGGCAGATGCAAAGGAAAAATAAGGATTGACAAGAGAGAAATTTGCTTATATAAGTCAGTAATGCTGTTGGAAAATAGACCAAGACTGTGGCTCAGATAGGTTTATCAGAAATGATTAAAACCTTAACTTTTTAAAATAATATGGTCACAGCAATATCACTATATATTTATGATATGGCTGTATCAGGCAATCAAGCAGTTTGGCCATTAAAATTGAAGTTCTACTCAGAATCTTTACCAAATTAATATGGAAAATATAATTTTATTTTGGTCATTGGTGTTCTTTTGTCTATTACTAAGATGAAAAAACAACATAGGTAGCACATCAAGACATTCATTCCTTGTGCTCTCAAGTACGTTAGCCACTAGCTACATGAAGTTATATAAATTTAAATTAATTAAAGTTAAATGAAATTTGAAGTTTAGTTCTTCAGTCACACTAACCATGTTTTAGTGCTCAGTAACTGCATGTGGTTAGTGGCTACCATATCGAACCATACATATTTTAGAACACTTGCATCATCACATAAAGTTCTTTTGAAGAGTGCTAGCTCATATAGCAATATACAACTGACAGTGTTTAACACAGTTCAACACTGATTAAAAGAAATAAGAAAACCAAATTACATTATAAAACTGAATAACATATCTCCCTTCTGTCTGTGACCATAATTTTCCATATTAGTTGATTCATTAAAAAATATTTATTGAGCATATATTACATGCCAGGTGCTAATCCTACCTACCCTTATAAGCTTCTGCCTTCTAGGGGGAGGGACAGGAAAGAAAAAATAAACAATGACTAAACCAAGGATTTGTTAGTAAGCACTACATAGCAAATGAAATAAGGTAATGTAATGGAGAGTGACTAGGAGAGATACTTTCCAATATTAGAAAGCAAAGGCCTCTATAAAATAGTTACACTTAGACTGACTTCCAAGTGACCAAAGGAAGCCAGTATTCAAATATCTGGTGAAACAGCCCACTTGGTAGAGGGACCAGCTAATACAAAGGCCTAAGGCAGGAACAGGCCTGGCCCATTCTAAACTGTCAGAGGCTCATGACTGCAGAGTAATGGAATCATGGGAAAATGGTACAAGATGGGGTCAAAAAATAAGCAGGGCCAGGTCATCTGGGGTCTGATAGGCCACGTTATGGATGTGGACTTTTATTAAAGTGTGGTAGAAAGCCATTGGTGAGTTTTCAGCAGGGCCTTGACCTAATTTTAAATGATACCTTTCATGGCTGTGTGTGAATTTTGTCCTCTCATCAAAGAACATAGACTAATACTGTGCAGACATCTGCATTCCGAAAACTGTTACAAAGTTTTAGCCAGAGAGCTAGCCTTCATAGGGTCGACCTTAAAGGAATTTAATGCTGTTATGCAAATCTTCCCAGTACCAGCGGAGGCTCAGGACAGCCCTTCAATACTAAAAATATATTCTACCCACATCAAGACTTACTATTTATAAGACATTGCATAAACTATAAAATGCCCATGAACCTCATTTTCCTCATCTATAAAATATGCCAGGACGACTAACAAAATGATGATGGGCAAGTTCCATCCAAAAAAAAAAACAAACAGTATCTACAACTGCAAGCAAAAATTCCTTCCATCTGCCCATAATACCAATCTGAAGCAGGCAGCATGGACATCATCCCAAATTCCTTGAGATTGAGGAATGAACAAACATAAGGGGAAGTGCAACCATGGACCAAGTAGATTTATTGTTAGTGTACTTATTATCCTGTGGTAATGGAAGAACTTGTAATAGTGACAAAAAGACAGCGGTTACCAGAGTTTCAGAGGAACACAGGGCATTTTTAGGGTATTGGAATTGTTCTGTATGATACTGCAAAGACAGATATATGTTGTTATAAATTGTCAAAACCTATAAAACTGTACAGCATAAAGTGTAAACCATAATGTAAATTATAGTCCTTGGTTAGCAGCAATGCTTCAATATTGGTTCATCAATTGTAACAAATGTATCACACTAATATAAGATATTATTAAATAAGAGAAACTGTGAGTGGGGGAGGGAGTGGGTTATACAGGAATTCCTTATGCTTTCTACATAACTTTTCTGTAATCTAAAACTTCTCTAAAAATAAAGTTTATTTTTATAAAAAGGCCATGAAAACTGCAACAGAAGGATTAGGAGGATAGAAAAAACTGTGAATGTGCTTTGTGAAATTTAAGGATTTACTCAGTGGTAAATGTAATAAAAAAAAAAAAAGAGCTCCTGGAAACATCCTCTTCAGAAAGAAAAGTCCTTACCAGGAGGTTTAGCACACCCAAAAAAAGTTAAGTAGCCCAATTAAAAATACTCCCCCCCCCCTTACATTTAACCCACACTATGTAACTAACAGTTCCCTGCTCCAATCAACAAAACCTAACCAGCTTCCTTCTTTCTGTTCATAAAACGTCCCACAAAATCCCCAGCCTCAAAGCTGCTTTTGCTTTAACAAGTGAACAGCTTCTTTGCAACAGCATTCTGGGTGTCCTGAATAAAATGCTTAAACTGCAACTCAACTCTGATTTGTCTTTTGACATCATTCATATCACAGCTTCATCATACAGCTTCATGTTTAAGATCAACTTTTAAAACATTAACTAAAATATTTAAAAGTGCTAAGTCTAGGAATGTATATGAATGAGTTGTTTCCAATAAAATAGACCTAGTCAAAAGATATATACTGTATGATTTTGAAACAGAAAAAAAAACAATATTGGAACACAGAAGATTACAGGGGAAAGGAAATGTATCATTCTGATATAAATCTCCTAAACTGTTATGTGAAATTTCTATGAAGCCATTAGTTACTTTAACCTTAAAACTATTCAACTTAGTTCATCAGTAAGCTGTATGTATGATTGAATATTCTCCTGATTGCTACTGAAATGCTAACAAATAAATTTTTATAACCTAAGCAGTCTGTTTGACATGAAGTTGACATTTCATTTTGGATTCATATAATTTTCAAGTTCAATATATTTCTTTCAGTTGATGATTAACTACCAGTTGGAAATATATGCTTTCACATTCTCCTTTTATTATCTCTCTCTACTTACAAGCAGAGACAAAAAAAAAAAGTGTTTCAATGGCAAGGTAAGTGGAAATATGCTCCCTGAGGCTACTGTAGATTTTTAATTTGTCCTCTTAGCTTGTGACCATAGAATCTTAAGCACTTTCAATGATTTCAAATGTATTAATCTTTTACCATAAGTTAAAATCAAGTAATATATTTCTATTCCATTTTATGTAATCATCTTTAAGAAAGGCATCCCATATATTCTCATTATATTTTTCCTAAAATGTCACAATGAATGCATTGGAGCCAATAATCATATCTTACTCCATCTTTCCAATGTCATAGCAGAAATTTGCATTTCAACAAACTCTTATATAGCAGTATTTGAACTAGCTTCAAATATTAATTTATTTTATATCTACAGTGGTTTGAGACTGTTTGTACCCCAGAAAGACATGGTCTTCAATCTAATCCATTCCTGTGGGTATAACCCTATGGTAAGTAGGATCTTTTGATGAAGTTACTTCAGTTAAGGTGTGACCCATCTCATTCAGGATGGATCTTAATCCTATTATTGGAGTAATAGAGAACAAGGCTTATAAAAGAATGAAATTCAGACATAGAGAAATCCAGGGAAGGAAGAAGCTGAAATCAGTGAAAAACGTAAGAGAAGGAAGAGGCCAGCAGACATAGCCATATGCCTTGCCATGTCTCAGAGGAGCCAAGGATCTCCAGCAGTCAGTCTTAGGGAAGAAAGCATTTACTTGATGATGCCTTGATTTGGACATTTTATTGGCCTCAAAACTATAAACTAATAAATTCTCATTGTTTGAGCCAAACCATTTCATGTTATTTGATTTAAGCAACCTAGGAAACTAAAATAATATCCATACCAACAAAGGTAGACACTGCTATTACCCCTATTTTACAACGGAGGAAAAACGAGATACATAGAGGCCAAGTGACATGCCTAAGGTGTAAAAGCTGGTAAATAACAAATCTGGAATTTGAACCCAGGTAGTCTGTCCTCTTAGCCACTACACTAAAATATTCTGTGTTTGATAGGGAAGGTATCAACAATTATATAATCAAAGTCTGAGTCAAGGAATAATTGTAGCAAACTGACCTAAGCCAATTTAGTCACATACAACATTTTGGTTCTTTTATGGTAAATATCAATATCTATAGGCAAGTGATGGCTATAGGTATCTTCTTTGTCCCCTCCCTACCAGGTTATAATGAGCAAGTGTCAGGCAAAATTATACCCCACATACAAACATTTATTGTCATATAGGAACAAATGAAGCCCGTTTCTCTGTCCTTTTAGTTGCTCCAGAAGCATCTTGCATGGAGCGTGAAAGATAACTGTGACAATATTCTAGACACAGATTCTGGCTGATCATCTTGTCAGAGACAAGAATATCAGAAAACTTTGAATTATCAGCTAAATCCAGGATTATCTGGATTCAATTATTAATCTTAAAGCACCGATCCATAAGGCTCACAAGATTCTTATATCCCATGTCTGAAATGGTCGGAGTGTCTACATTATTTCTGGCCAATCTACATATCATGAGTATTGCTAAATAGACTTATAAAAAGCCACTTCTATCATCTGCTTACCAAATAACAAAATCTTTGGTGTTGGTCATACCACAAGCTGAAACACTTGTGGTAGTTTCCTCGAGAGTATGCTCTTTAAAATAAATTCTAGCCAACCACCCCTGGAGTACATAACCCCTATTAGACTAGCTGACAACATCTAGGGTTTGGATCTGAATTTATGTCATGATATTATTGCTGAAATATTCTAAAATATATTATTAAACACCAATTATTAAGTTTATCTAACATTTCTCTTAATAGTCCTGGATTTTGGCAGTGCCAGTATTAAACACCTTATAGGGAAGCTAAGCATGTGCTTAAGTTGCCAACAAAACAGTGGTTTCCAAAAATAAAAACATTTTTTTCAAAGAAGTTGATGCTTGTTTTTTTTTAAAAAGCTTTGAAGTAGTTGGTGTGTCTTCATTGGATTAATTACACTTATATTATGATTCAGTTTTTTTTAACTCTAAGGAGTGGAAGAATATGGCGGGGTCTAGAAATTAGGGTCTCTAAATGTCTTAATCCAGCTCCAAGAAGTGCTGCCTGTCCAACTACATGCTTGCCTAAGGCTCCACAAACATATATTTATCCAGTGTAATTCTGTAACATTTTCATAGATCTCTATTTCTTGGTTACACATGTTTTTCTTATATTTTATATGATTTTGTAAACAATGGTAGAAATCACTCTCAGGAAGTAGGTTGCCATAAGATGTATTAACTTTGAATAATCACCTTGTTTTTTAATGAGAAAAGAGGTCTCTACTCTAAGAGGAAGTGCAAATGTGTCCTAAGAGAAAGGATTAGAAAACTGTCTTTTCATACACGTCCTAAAAAGGAAAAAAGTAAGTTTTCCTTTGTTAGTGATAGAGAAATTAAATAGCTGATACATGGATTGTAATAATAAGACAAATAACTCAATACAAAAAGAACAAATATCTGAACAGACAATAAATATATACAAATGATCAAAAAGTACATGAAAAACTATTCAAGATCATTAGTCACCCAGGAAATGCAAAGTAAAACCACAATGATCCATCTCTACAATCCTACCACAATAGCTAAAATAAAAAAGACTGATGAGACCAAATGTTGGCAAGAATATGGAATAACAGAGCTCTTATCATCATCCATGGGAGTGCAATATGATGCAACTGCTTTGGGAAATTTTCTGTAATTTTCTTATAAAACTAACCAAATACTTATTATATAACCCAAAATTCCATTTCTAGGTAATTATCCAAGAAAAATTGCAACATATGCTAACAAAAAGAATCAAACAGAATAAGCATTGCAGCTTTATTTATAAATACAGAAATCTGGAAAAAGCGCAGGAGTCCAGCAGTATGAGAATGAGTAAACAAACTCATGTATTCATAATATAAGCAATAAAAAGTAACACATTATTGATGTACATAACAACATAGATGGGCCAAAACATTGTGCTGAACGAAAAAGAGTGTTACATAAATGAGAACATCTATATGATTCTTTTTTGGAAGTTCTAAAAGTAGTCCACAGTGGAAAAACTAATCAGAATGGATTGTGAAGAATTGATAGGGAAGGGTCAGGAGGGAACTATCTGGGATGCAATATTCTATATCTTAATAGGGGTTTGGATTACACATATCAAAAGTCAGGGAATGTACACATAAGACTTATACATTTCACTGTATAGAAATTCTATATCAAAGAAAAACAACACATAGGGAGGACAAGCAGACTGAAAAGAGGAAGGTCCAGGTCTAGTGCATAGCTCTGAGGAACTTCAATCTTTAAAAGTCAGGAAAATGAAAATTTTCACCCAAAGAAATGAAGAAATGACGAGTGTACTAAAGGAGAAGCAAGAGAGTATGTGTTCTGAGGTTAAGTGAAGTATAGGTCTTGTGGCAGTTTGAAAATTTTTATGAACCCCAAAATGAGAAAGATTATGTTTTTGAAATAATCCATTCCTGTGGATGTGCGGCCCTTTCAATTGGACTACATCAGCGAGGTATGAGTCAGGTCAAGTTTCCACTCTCTTGTTGGGTCTGATAAAAACAGAGACACAGGAAGAGGAAGCTGCCATATTTGATCCTGCCATGTGAGAGAAAGGCCCTCCAGTTTTACCTACACCTGAGCTGCAAGGAAAGAAGCCTCTGAAAGGCTCAAAAAGCTGAGGCCTAGGGAGAAATAAGCCATATTCCTGATAGCTTATAGCTGAACTCGGAAAGAAAATAGAGCTGCTGAGATTGAGAGAGGAGGCCTGGTAAGAGACAAGCCCTATGCAGCGTTTGTCTACAGCTGCAGAAAGACAGAGACTTCACCAGAGATCAGCAGCCATCTTGCTTCCCCATGTGACAGCTGACTTTGGTGAGAGAACATGTCTTACCATGACTCGAGTTGACTTTTCATGGCCTTGGAAATGTAAGTTTTTACCCCAAATAAATCCCCTTTATAAAAACCAGAACATTTCTGGTACTTTGCATCCATAACCCTTTACTAACTAAAACAGTTCTCAAGAAGGAAAGAGTGATGTAATGTGATAAATACTGCTGATAGTTCAGCTAAAATGAAGACTGGTAATTGGCCACAGGGATGACAATTAGAGCTATCAGTGACTGTAATGCTATCACTATAGTATATGCTTTACGTTCTAGTTTTTTAAAATTCTATGCCCTTTACTCTTCAATATTGTAGATTTAAAGATTCTTAGAACTGCTCTATTTTTAGTTCTAACTAAATTAATTTCAGTGCTTGATCCTGAAACTACAACACCGAATGGTAGTGAAAATAATCTCAAAAAGATAAGGAGAGAATGTTCCATCTTCCCCTAGAGCTAGAGAAAAGCAGACAGTATTTTGCATCATAAAGCAGGTTATGATAAGGTAGTAACTTGGAAACATCCTCAAGATTCATCTTACTTTTCTGTTTTTTGTGGATGCTTGTAAGAATGTATAATTCTGTCTATATTTCTAACATTATAACGCTGTCCTTGAAGTATTATTTACAGAAAAGTATACAAAAATATGTAGGTGTACCACTAAAGAGCTTATTTCTAATGTCCTGAGGAATATAATATTTGACATTTAAAACTTTACAGTCCATGGAGCAGATGTAGCTTATTGGTTGAGGGCTTGCTTACCATGTATGAGGTCCTGAGTTCAATCCCTGGTTCCTCCTAAAAATAAACAAATAAACAAAAAACTCTACAGTCCTTATTTGTGGTTTTAATAATTTGTTGCCACGGTAATCATATAACATCTCTTATTTTCCAGTAGGGTTAAATAATAATGAGTTTCTCTTTTTTAAGCCTGAAGAGCTGCAAAATTCCCTTCTCCCTTTATTAGTGAAGACATAGTACATCTAATGTTGGATTCCTTTGTCAAGCAGGAGCTGAGAGTCATTATCTCCTTTATATCAATAATACCATCAATCGGAGCCTTTAGATGGAGTGGAGGAGATTAAAGTCTGGAGTGGACATATGTGCAAATAGGAAGAGAGGAATAGATAAAGCATGTAAAGGCAACCCATTCAAGCAGTTTTACTGAGTAGGTGAGCAGATAAATGAGGCAGTACCTGAAATAAGATGTGGGTCAAGAATGAGATTGATTTTATTTTTTTAAGATGGGAATAATCATATCATTTTTGTGTGGTAGGGGAACAATACTGTGGAAAAAGAAATGTTGAAGATGCAGACAAATAAGTGGTAAGGAATTGCAAGCACTATGTCTTTGAGGAGTCTGGAGAGATGGGCTTGGAGCACAAGTGGAGCAGTGTTCTTGGACAGATCTCAGATTTCATCCAATATAACTAAAGAAGGCAAAGATCTGAGTACAGATGCAATAGATTGTTAACTTTGGTAGTGGGAGCATGTAGACATTCTCTTTTCATTTCTCCTATTTTATCAATAACAAAGAAACATGTTAATCAGCTGATGTCAGGAAGGAGAGGAGGTATTTCAGGTTTGGGAATAAAGAAGGGAGTAGAGCATAGCTGTGTAGAATTAAAGAAGAATACATTGACCAGAAAAAAGTAGCAGTACTGCTGGCCTCTTTTATGACTCAATATTTGTGATCATGAATTTAATGTGAGACTAGGCTTTGGAGATTTCACTGAAGCACAAATATCAAGTGGAATTGTGGTACAGATGAAGGAGCATAAATTCATAGTCTTTATATTCACCTCACTTCTCTTTCTTTGATATATATTTTTTCATTTAAGATCCTGAAGCTCTAGATTGTATATACTCTCCAATTTCATGTCACATTATTCCCCCAATTCTTACCCTTACTCTCCATGCCCCAGCCTCAATTCCCTTCTTTCATTTCCTTGAACATTTGTCATATCTCTTCTCATTGGAACTTTACTACCTGTGATTTCTTCTCTCTGGAACCTACACTCCCACTTCTTCACCCAGATAACTGCTTCTCAACTTTTCTCATTTTAGCTTGAATATCCTTCCATCTGGAAAGGATTCCCTGACTTTCCTGCCACAGTTATTACTCCCATATTCTCTTAAAACACCCTGTCCTTCTCCTCTTAGCATTTACCCCAATTATAAATAAATGATTCTTTGTGTAATTCTTTTCACATCCCTGTCTTTCCCCGTAGGCTTTAAGCTTCATAAGGACAAGGGACCATGCTGATCATGGCTGTGATGTTCCTCACTGGATCACCAGCGCAACAGAGACAAATATTAAATGTTCAATCAATATCTGTTAATCAGTCAGCCACTTAATCAGTCACCTAATATTTAGGAGTGTCTTTTATGCACCATGCACTAGGTTATATACTGAAATACAATGTCCCCATGAAATGTTTGATCTAGTCAGCAAGGAATTTATAATAATCAGACATATATCTAATTACTACCTATAATCAATAATATAGTTTTAAATACCTAGGTAATTTTAGGAATTTTTTAGGAAACTTGATCTAATCTGGCAAATAGGGAAAGGGTTCTCTGGAGAAGTATAATATAAACAGACATTAGAAGGATGGTGTTTTACTTACCTAGGCTGCTCAAAGCAGATACCATGAAATAGGTTGGCTTTAAACAATGAGAATGTATTAGCTTATAGTTTGAGCCCATGAGAACGTGCTGATCAAGACATCATCAAGGTGATGCTTTTTTCCCCAAGACCAGCTACTGGCAACCTTTGGCTCCTCTGCCACATGGCAAGGCACATGGAAATATCTGCTGGTCTCTCCCTTCTCTTCCATGTTTCGTTGATTTCAGCTTCTTTATTCCATGGCTTTTGATTTCTCTCTGTGTATTCATTCTATTTATACAGGACTCCAGTATTAGGATTAAGACCCATCCTAAAGGAGGTAGGTCACACCTTTAACCAAAGTAGCCTCATCAGAAGGTCTTACTTACAATGGGTTTACATCCACAGAAATGGATTAAATTTAACAACATGCTTTTCTGGGGTACATACAACTTCAAACCACCATAGATGAGTAAAAAGTAAGTAGACCCAGAGTGGAAGAAAAGCATTCCAGGCAGCAAAAACATCAGAGGCAAATGTGCTATGGCAGAAGCATCCTTGGAATACTCAAGCAACCAAGAGAAAGTAAGCTAGAGCACAGACGGAAAGCCAAGGAAAGAGAAAGTACATGGCATTAGAGGAATTTGAAGAGGTAGACATGTACAGGAATAAACAAATGAATACACATGTGTATACATGTATTCACACACATATATTCAAATAATAAATACATATATATTTATACATGAATTATTCTGGGAGCAACCACACTCTAATATTGTGACTAGGTTCAGTTTTCATTATATCTTTTCACAATGTATCCCACTCCTCAAAAGATTTCGGGTAAATTTAACATGTAAATAATGTATTCATGCCAAGAGAAGACCAAATGACATCACAGTGTGGCCCAAAAATGAAGGGAAATAATAAATAGAATTTAAAAATGTGGAAGAAAGAAAGGATCAAAAGAAATATGACACATATTAAACAGGTGTACCAACATGACAAATTCAAAATAGCTTGCAGTAAGAAGAACATTTACATTTAAGAGTGTTTTAAATTCTTAATTTTCTTATTAAATAATTTTTAGAGTTACATAAGCATGAAGAAGTTATGTCTAGTTAATGTTTACACAACCCAGTGGGAAGAATCCTTCTGGAAGGATTCAGGCAATCAAAGGAAGATGCTGGTTGGGGCCTGTGGCAGCTGCATTTATATGCTTAGTGGGCCATCCTATCCTGTGTACAGTGAGTGACTCAAGCGATTGTTCCAGTGTCTGAGAATGGCAAATGCATGCAGAAGTCAGAAATGATTCTGATCTTCCATTCTTCTTGATCACATTTCTGTTCCTTTGATTTAGTTTCTTTTGATTCGGGCATTTCTAACAAAGAGACCAACACAGCAATGTTGTGATAATAAGAGTTTTGTTGTGAAATTATTTCCTTATGTTTTATCTTCAGCTTAAGGCTCCATACCATATCACAACTACTGATAGACTATGTTGTCAACATCATCCAGATCTACAGAGCTTTTAGCATTTATAGCTTGTTCTATGTCTCTTCAAAAAACCATAGATTTATCTCATAAGTGAAAAATAGAACAAATACAACAAAAAATGTTATTTTCTTCTATCTCAAAGGACAAGGCATGTTCTTTGCCTCATATTAGGTGCCTGCCACACAATACCCACTCGTTAAATATTTGGTGAATGAATGAAATGCAAAATGAATGAATGAATGTGAAAAATACAAAAAGAACCTATAAGGAACAGAATCAATTGTCAAGCCAATATCTTTGGGGATAGAACAGCATTTAAAAAGTTTCTTTCAGATTATATGTATAACCAAGTTTAGCATAGACTATTGTACAAATCTGTGTTCTGCTGTGAACTTGTATTCTAATAGCCCTCTCCTTGTAGAGGGCTGTGTCTCTACACTATTCCAAATGATCATGCTCATCTTCCTAAATTCTGCACATCTTCTCAATCCTGGCCCCCTCCATATAGAAGCATACATGGATGGTTTATCAAATAAATGCTAAACATGAATGATTTTGTTTGAAATAGGATTAATTTTAAAAGAAGGCAAATTATATTTATATGTATGTATGTAAAGTGAAGATAGATTCTTCTTTTACTGATGATGATACTGGGATCAAGAGAATCAGCAGAAATAATGAACACTCTGTCATTATCAAATCACAACCTTAGTCATGAAATGAGAAGTGATGGTAGAATCTGTAACACTTTTCCAGTCATAAAATTATATGATTTAATAACATTAAGTACCTTGTCTCAAATCACACCACACTAAATTTTTTTTAAAAGATGCACTTTTAGAGATTCCCCCTTTTGAGGTTTGCAATGATTAATAGGTCATAAGACCTGCCAATGGGCTCCAGAGGCAGCTCATCTCCCCCCAAGAATGAACAAAAGATCCATATCAGCAGATAGGGACAGTTCACCCCTTCTAAACCCAGGCCCCACCCACATTCCAAGAATACCCTACCCCCTAGCCCACTACCCCCAAGCCATACACTGGAAGAATTCACTTTTACAACCCCTTATTGACCCCAGGTTGTATGCTGTCTCTCCCCCTCTCCATGGACTAATGTTTCCCTGCTTATTCATGTACTGTATAAAGTCATATCCACCACCTTCCACGGGTGGTGGAAGCCAGCAGGCGTTCTGAAGTCTATTCTTCAGACCCTCTCCATTGGGAGAGCTTCCCAATAAACTTCCTGTCTGCAATCATCAGCCTCTGTGGCCCGGTGAGCGCCACCCTTTTTCTCCAACATGCACATGCTTGGGACTTGCAGTTAAACATGGAGGATTAAAAACACATCTTCCAGAAGCTCCATTAAATTAAAAGTAGAGGGAGTTTTTAAGGTTATAATGCACAAAAACAGAGCAAATGACAGTGAAGAAAACAGCACCAGAATTTGAATGAGTTGTAACTTACCTAGAAACCTAGGAAAGCTGAATAAAAAACTGGCAGTGGATAAAGCTAAAAAGTGATAAATAAAATTTAGTAGGCCCAAAGAAGCTCTTATGCTAAGACACACATCAGCAAAACCAAATGTGGGAGGAACTGGGGCAGCCTAAAAATCCCCAGTGCCTAATGGGGTAGAACAGCAGCCCAAGCAGCAGCAGGAAGCCTCTCAAGTTACACTGATGACTGACAGCCACAGTGGCATGGCTCCACCTCCCCTACCTGCTGCAGTGCAGCTCCACCTCTCTCCACCCTTCCCCTTCC
>PVKH010026028.1:0-13298 GCA_004027955.1 Chaetophractus vellerosus | reverse complement strand
TTGAAGTTGTAAAATTCTTTCTTGACTTTTTCAACAGTCAGCAAATAGTAAGTAAGCATCTGGATTTTGGAGCAATATTTTAGATGTTTCATATGTATCAATGGGAAAAATTTTGGTGGAAAACCTTCCATCAGAGGGCTTACATTCTAGCAGTGGTATTTGGCAGTAAGTAGGAGACAAGAAATATAATACGTAAAATAAAAATGGATGAAGGAAAAGGAAAATTATTAGTATAGGACCCTATGAGTATAGGATGAGAGGGATAAGATCTGCTGGCGGTGGGTTGAATTTTACATAAGTGTTCAAGGTAGGACTCGCTGAAAAAATGAAATTTCACAAAGGCTTTAAAGAGGTGAGGGAGTTAGTCATTTGATATGTGGGAAAGGGCATTTCAGGTAGGACAGGTCCTGAGGTAGGAGCAGATTCAGCTTCCTGTAAGAACAGCAAGGAGGCCAGTGCGGCTGGAGCTGGTAGAAGTGAGAAAAGTGGGAGCAAGAAACAAAGTGATGAGGCCCCCGTGATGCCTGCAGGTCAGATCATTAGGACCTTTTCTTTCATGGTCCTGATTCTATCAGTGATTTTGAGTAAGATGAGAAACCCCTGAAGAGTCTGAGCATCAAAAGGGCGTAGTATGACTTATTTTTAAATAAAGATTCATCTGGCTGTTGTGTGGAGAGTAGCCTGAAAGGGGCAAAGGTAAAAGCAGGGAACGGAGGCTATTCCAGGTGGGAAGCTATGGTGGCAGGCTCCAAGAAGAAGACGATGAGACATGGTGTTATTCTGGATGTATTGTAAGGGCATACCCACAGGATATCCTGAAATATTGGGTGGTGGGTGTGCAAGAAAGAAGGGACTCAAGGATGGCTTCTCAGGTTTTGGCCAGAACAATTAGCCGTATGGATTCGCTCTCAGCCAGATGTGGAAGGCTCTGGATGGAGCAGACTTGAGGTTAAAATCAGCAGCTCAGTTAGGGACTTGATAATCTATTAGACAGCTGGGTAGAGACGTCTAGTAGGTTGTTTCTTCCAAAGAAATCTTATGGAAGCCCAACAAGTAAAAAAGATGAAAAGAGAAAGCAGTGCAGTTGCAGAGTAGAGTTAGTGGAGCAAAGCTGTCACCATGCATACTCACATCCTATTCAATGGCTTTGGAGATACATATATGACATCCCAGAATCCCTCAGAACAAATCTTGGAAACCAATACCGAAGCAATTTCCTGACAATCACATACTCAGTTAGGAAAAAACCAGGACTTAACCTCCGGCCGCTTGCCTAGCAGTTCACTGGGAACTGCCTTGTACCCAGGATTTGGCTCTCATGGACCAGTTAAATTTTTAAAATTACCTTTAAAATCCACATGGGTACTGCTAATTTTTAATGAACTCAGTTAAGGACTTTAAATAAAGAAACTGAAATGAACAGCAAAAACAGAAAATGAAAACAAAGAACAAAGAAATAACAACCAAAGAACCAATACGCACACTGTCACCAGAGTTTCTTGTAATACAGGAAATAATAACAGGTACAAATTAGGAAGAATTTAATCTCGGAACTAGTGGTAGGAGAATCCTTGTTAAGGACACTTGGCAATTTGACACTGTACTCTCTTACATATGTATCTATACTTGTGTGTTTGTATGTCCCTTATTTTTCTTAATTTACTTTATGTCTGCAAAGGCATGAAAAATTCATCACAGAAAAACTTATCTGTAGGGTTTCCGAAGCCATGATTTCTACTGTGGATGTGTGAGAAAATAAGATTGTTCAAAAATATCTCGCTCCACTCATGGATGGGTCTCCTGCCATCTTAGCAATATTCCCTTCTTCTGGTTTATTTTTACAGGACAAAACATTTTCACAGGAGAGAGCAGGTGTGCTTCTCTTGGCATCTCAGCTGGCTTGAGAGGAAAGATTGTTTACCCTAGGAGAAAGATGGCCTGATGCTCCATCCACCTGTGAACTCAAAAGAGCACATTACCATTCTCTCGGCTTTGAAAGATCTTCCACTCCTTTATATTAAATGCTAATGATTATTTTTTTATTATTTCATTCAATTTTATTCTTTTGTGTTTAGAGGAATTCAACCACCATTTGTTTGCAGCCAACTACATGCCAGGGACTGTGTGAGACACCAGGGGTTCAAAAATAATATGCTTCCTAGAATTACATCTTCCATTACAGTAAATCATGCAATATGCTGAGTGGTCAGAGAAGTATAAATGAATTGTGTTTAGAGCACAGAAAGAAAACAATTAATGTTGGTGTAGGGTGTAGGGAAACATGATATCAGAGATGGTTAAGGAGAAGAAGATATGAATTGAAGTTTGAGATATAGTTTGGAGTTTTGCCAGTCGGAAACACCTGTCAGGATACAGAAAAACCAGGAGCAAAGGTAAAGAGATATGAAATGGCATGTGTGGGAGAAAACAATAATCTGGTTTGTCAGGAAGTAACTGAAAAGAGGACTGGCCCCTGACTGTGAAGGGATGTCCATGTCATGCCAAAGAATTTGAGCCTCATCCTGGAGGATTTTGATGCAGGAGATTGATGTAACAGGTCATTTCAGAAAATTCACTGTGGTGGCAAAGGGCATGCCGGATTCCTGGGGAGACAGAGTAAAGAAGAAAGAACAATCAGAATGCTGTTGAGAGATGTTAGGGTTCTAAGCTAAGTGTGGATAAAGAAGAGGTAAAGATTCAAGAAGTGTGATCTTGGAATAAACACAAAGTAGCTGTAAAGGTTCAATAATCCTCTCCCTCTGGCATAACCTCCATTCATTTGAAAATAGCAGTATTAATTTTGGCAAAGTAAAGCACCCTAGTAAAATGTAAAATATGGGTAACCACCGCAGGCTGCATCCTAGAATCACTGTGATGGGTAGTAAAAGCCATCCTCAGCCAGCCGCTAAGTCAGACTATAGAAATTCTTAACAGCAATAATAAAATAATACAGCCCCCTAGAAAGTTAGAAATGTATTCGAATGCACAGATTTTTACTAGCTTCACACACTTTCCATCAAGCATCCTGCATCTGACTTGCCAGAGCAGTAAAGTGATATGTCAATAAGCAGAGTGAGAGTGTCACCCACACGAAGATGTGGGGATGGGTCTTTGTGTTTCGACATAAGATTTCCCAGCTGAGATCGTCATACTTGTCCAAAGCACACTGCCTTTTGTCTGTAAATCTGATCTGACTTCCTGATTTTCTCTAGAATGTTAGAGCTGGAAATGCCAGAAAGTTAATTTTTAAATGTAGATTTATTTCCATTCCCTCAATGATCTCTGTGAACGGGATACAATGATCTGCCCAAAGGTGACTGCCCAACTGGGGGCTTATCTAGTAGGTGGCAGCTGTCCTGCATCCAAACCTAGTGCTTCCTTTGCTCTACCCTGCTGATTGTCCTTCCTTTGAAGACTCCAACTCTTATGATGTGTACCACTCAATGATTTAGTTCTTGATGTGCTAATTTCATTTTCCATTTCCTCATTCTTCACATAGCACTGCCTCCTGCAAACTCTTGCTTTAACATAGTTAAATTCCCTTAGGGTTAGCAATTTTTCTAGACCTTTTCCTTCCTCTTCTTTAGGTGTGTGTGCTTAAATTTTGTTTGGTGTTTCAGGGGCTCTGCTTTCTTCTCTAGCCCAGAAGCACATCACCTATATAGTACTTACTACTTTATAACCCTGTGATCAGAGAAAGCCCTTCTGTCTTCTGCTAATTTAACAAAACTGTTCCTCATGGTGCAGTATGTCTCCAGCCCTGTTACTATCCAAAGATTTGATGTCACACCGGCCATTGCCTTTTCTCCTCTTCCGTAGGTTTTCACAATCAGGTTTCCAATCTTAGTAAAAATAGCCGGGCAGTTCAACATTTCACTTCCTCTGTAACATGAGACTGGTCCCACTCATTAATTCAACAAATAATTTTGTGTCTACTATATGCTGGTCACTCTGCTAACTTAAGGGGATGCATAGTTGGCCAAAATAGAGATGAAGTCCATTTGTCAATGGGGGAGATAAGAATGAAACAGGCAATTACAAACAAATAAAATTATAAATTAATAAAAGTTATGAAATAAAGTTAACATGTATACTAAGATGGTTTGGTTTGCCAGATGGGGGTTGTAGAACAGAGAGGAGAGGTCAAGAGAAAAGTTCATGAGAAAGTAATATTTACCAAAGGAGTGATCCTGGTGAAGAATGTGGAAGTGAACAGGGCACTTCACACCAAAGGAACAGTGTGTGTGAAGACTGGAGGGACAGGGCATTGAAGAACTTAATGGCCAGCATGGCTGGGACATGGTAGGCAAGGGAAAATGGGACATAATGAGACTGCAGAAACAGGCAGGAGGGAGATCATGCAGGGCATTGATCAACATGGTAAGGACTTGGATCTTACTTTAAGTGCAGTGTAAAGTCTGATAGGGGTTTTCAGTAGGACAATAACTAAATCAGCCTTTCATTTTAGGAAAATTATCCTAACTGCTGTGTGGAGAACTTCTATGTTGGAGGAGAGAGTCAAATGGGATGGTGGGGAGACCAGTTAGGAAACGATTCCTTGAATTCAGTAAAGAGATAATGGTGGCTCTTCCAAGAGAGACTATGGTCCAAGCTTCCTCATTGCACATCTCTAGAGGCACCAGTTATATTGTTGTCTATGCAAATGGTGTCCACTGGTATTCTACAATCACCTGGCCCACTCTACTCTCCCTCCCTCACTTTCTTTTCTCTTTCTTTTTTTCTTCTGTCTTCCAATCCTGTAAATTGATTCCTTTTAGGCTCTGAATCTACCCTAATTATATAACCTGAAACAACATAAATGTTATTTAATGCTCAGAATGCATTTCAACAATCACTTGATAATGGCATCATCCTTTGGCTTAAGTGTTTACTCAGTGTCTGTGTTACTTGAATTCTCTTTATTCTATCTACAATTTGAATTTGTTTGGATAATTTGTTTTTATTTGTTTTTAGAAAAGCACACCTCTCTTCAAAAAAAAATAACAACATAAACAAAAACTGAAATAAAACAACACTGACAAATCCACAAAATATTGTGGAGGGTTTTCAGAAAGAATTCTCAATGTCACAGCCAAAGTGAAAACTATTTTAAAACTATTTAGAAAGCTAAAGTATTTTAGATCTGGAAGGGAGTTTAGAGATCATATAGTACAACATCCTGTTTTTAAAGATGAGGAAACTGATGTTCAGAGAAGGGAAGTGATATGGCCCAAGTCACACAATCCAAAATAAGAAAATGTGTGGTAACTATAAATATCCTGACTCCTGAGTCAGTACTTATGTAATTATAATTCACTGACTTTTGCTTTTCTTCCTTCCTTTATCTGTTTTGTAAATCTCTACCTTCTCCAAATATTGTCGCTCTTTTATAACCATTATGATTTCCACTGCAAAAATCCAATAAGATAAGCAATTCAATCTCTAAATAGTTGGCTAATGTTCTAGACTAATAGGTTTTCCCATTATCAATTGAATTGGAACAATAATTTTCCCACTCCAAACCCAGCACTATATTTATACACACATATTTGGACCATAAAGGGTGAGCATTTGGCTGATTGAGATCAGCTTATAAATACTCCTGTCAGTAATATTATTTACAGCAAAGGAAAACCATACCTAGTTTCTTGTTTAGCCCTCTTATTACATGATCAGATATCTATCTTGTAGTCAATGAGAATTCAATTACACCAAATTAAAGACTTGCATTAAGAACTTAATGGTCTGTTTTCTCTCTCTTATTCTGGAAACTCAGCTCATTTACCAAAGAATAATTTAATGTGCTTTATTGAGATTTGACAAGTTGCCTTTGTCCTAACCTTTAACCTTTACCCTTTCAACAACCATACCCAACCTTCAGTTTTCTAGTTAATGATAGAAATGCTTCAAGGTAAATAGTTCCTTTATTTTATGACCACATTTCAAGCTTTCTTTTTTATTCATGGTGTGCCAAAAATATAAACTAAAAAGATTCATATATTGTTGATCTGGCGTTCTTGTTGCTGAGAAACAGGGCCTTCAACTACCAGCATATCAATTAGGACTGTGTTCGTCTTGCAGTAGTGTAAGTCAACCAACAGCTACAAGCAGAGGTTACAATGCTCACAGTTCCCCCCCGAGTAAGCTGGAAAGAGGCTATTAAAATCCTGGCCTACTGCTAGTCTTAGCAGTGTCGCGAGCCCACTGCCTCAGCCACAGAACAGAAAGCTCTCATACAAGTATTTCTTTGTTTAATATTCGAGGCAGCTTCTGCTACAATTGGGTTACTAGGCTCTAAATCTCCTGTAAATGAATCCTAACTACATACTCATTACATGATTAGTCCAGGTTTGATTAAAAGGCTTTGGACACAGTTATCCTAAGACTTTAAAGTTCTTTTCCTGAGAAAAATACAATTTCCAGGCAGGCAAAGAAACAATAAAAATTTGAGAAGCCTTTAATTGGAACTTAGATCTTTAGGGTCTTACATGAAAATAATGAATTTGATCACAAATATTCCTACACCTCTCATATTGTCTAATTTCTCACTTGGCGTCTGCTGCCATTGTAGAGGGATTCCAAACAAAAGTCATATTGATTCCCTGACTTCCAGTTCCCTGAAGTTAATAGCAGAGGAGGGAAGGCAGGCTTTTGTAAGCAAAAATCTGCCTGCCTGTATTGGGAGACCATCTCGAGGTGAGAGAAATAATTGCTTTCTTAGAGTTGTAGAAACTTTTATGGAATATGGTTATGCTTTAAAAACATAATTGGGTAAACTGATTTCCTCGTTGCTTATTCTGCAAGCACTTTTAAACTAACAAAATGCCTACTGCTCCAGGAAAAAAAAAATGTATCTCTGACATTTACCCTTGAGATAGCTGTGTTATTGGTGTGAACGCAAAGTACACCATCTCTTCTAGTCCTTTTTTCTTGGCTTTGACATTTTTTTTTGATTCACGGTCTGCGTATATGGCTTTCTGTCCATTTGCATGTTTAAAGAAACATATATAGAGCATTAATATGATGATTCCAGTCCCTACCTTTTCTTTTTTAAATCTTGAATTTAGAAAATGAAATGCTTTAACTTAAAAATTGGTGGAATACAAAGAAAGTTAAATTTCCCAACTTTATTCTTTTTCTAAGGTTTTTAAAGAAAGTCATAATGATGGAGGCAAAATCCTAAGCATGGGTGTTATTTCCATGGAATCAAATACAAAATCAAATATATCTTTTATATAAATTAATGTAGATTATTTACAATTTTTTTTCAATATCTTAAAAGGTTTCTAACACCTTCTGAAATCAATGGGGCTTCTCTTCTTAAGAAATAAATCTTTACTTAACGTGATCTTGGCTCCCGTTGAAATTGCTCTCTCTGTTCTGAGATTGGTATCAAGCATCTGAAAATAGAAAGGCAGAATATTATTTCCATCTATTTCCATCTTTACCTTATCTTAAAATGCCACCCACTGATTAGATAAATAGATGAACCAGATCCAGAAATCACAGGTTTGAGTAAACAGCAGGGTTTCAGGAGCTGCTTATCTCTTTTCCCTTTTCTTTCTTTTGAGAAATGCATTCACTGTTAGTACATCCTCAGGTACCCTGGGTGGAGGCCTACAGAGTTGGAAAGAAAATGTGTATGGACAAAAATGCCTTAAGTTTCCCATCTATAAATGTCCTTGACTTTCCATGAGTAATGGGCCCCTGAGGTAATGTCTATACAGCAACTCAATATCACTTTGAAAGTTCCAAAAATAAAACAATGGACTTTATCACAAAGATGCCCATACCTCTTTTATTCAGTCTTAATGTTTTTCATCCAAACCCATTAGATTTTCACTCCAACCACTTAGTTCCACTGTTCTTCATCCTTTGTTATTCCTTATATTATAAAACGTGTGTAAGATTGCTATGAAAGTCATTTGAGAAGATTTCCTTATGACCCCATACGGTGGTCTTATGAATTTTGGAGCAATTCATCTGGAGCATTCAAACTTGGCTGCCAATTACCTTTACTTGTAAACTAACATTCAATTAGGTCCTACTCTGTACCTGCATTTGTTCTAAGTGAAGAATAGTGTTTCGTTTAATCTTCAAAGCATTTTAAGGTATAAGTGTATTATTTGCATTGCAAATATGAGAAAACTGATTTGAGGAAATGTGCAACCTGTCTAAAGTCATGCAACAATTAAATAAGTGGAGGATAGTAGATTTAAAATTAGGTTGTCTGGGGTAGAATGGCAGAGGTTTTGTTATTGCTTGCTTTCTTCTTTTTATGTCTTTTTAATTTTTCTAAAATAAACATGCACTAACTTAATTATAAAACACAAATGTGTTAGTTTTTAAAAAAGTGTCTATGTTATCTTTCTCAGAGGTGAAGATCTAAGAAACTAAATGTCCATTGTCTTTAAATATTTTATGATGATGCAAGAAGCTTCCAGTCTGAGATGTGTCAATGAGAGCTTCTGTTAAAGTGAGCAAGTCTTTCTTTTTTTCTTTCATTCTTCCTTTCTCTACCTTCCTTCCTCCTTTCATCCCTCTATCCCTCTTTCCTTCCCTCCTTTCCTTACTTTCTTCCTTCCTTATTCTCTGCCTTCCTCCCCTTCCTTCCTCCTTTCCTTCCTTCCTTCCCCTCTTTCTTTCTTTGGTGGTATCCAGACTCTGATCATTGCAAGGAATCAAATTGTAATTTGGTTTGGGCAACTCCAGTGTGAGAATTACAGATGGTAGTGTCTGGCCTATTCAACTGAGAGTTTCTGAGGAACTCTAAACTCAGAATACTACCATAATAAATTATGTAAATAAGAAGGCAAATCATATTAATGGGCCTGTATCTGCACATAGTTTTACAAATGGAAGGGCAGTAGTGTTTGTTATGCACGTGTATTGAAATGGAATGCTTAATTACCCTTAGGTCAGGATTACAGAGAATATTATTGAAATAAACAACAATATGATATCATTGTTTAAATATTTTATTAACTATTTAATAGGGTTTGGAGAGTTAGGATAGAAGATTTTGCTGGATAATTACCAAGTAATGCTGGAGATTAAATGTGAGGAAAAGCTTGCAGCTCTCAGTGGGGTTCACATTTGCATGGGGAAATAACTTTATTATTTACACTATGATTGCTTTCTTTTTTAAAACATGGAGTAATTTCCTTCAAATTTTCTGGGGATGGTGTTGCATAAAAGGATTAAGAAAAATAATTTGGTAGCATAAACCTTTCAGTTGAGGTTGTTATCATTGCTTTAATAACAGTTAATGTAAATGATCCCAAATATCTTAACTGCTCTGAATTATCCCCATTTGTACATTTTAAATGGTACTTAAAACGTTCAATCAATTAAATATCTGCTTATCTCTGATTGATGCAGTAGTAGGAATCACCTATTAAATCTATTTTATTTCTTTCTCTATTTTGTTAGGCTGAGTCTTCCATCTATTGGAAGATTTCCCTCAGAGTCACTGGGAAACTTTCACCCTAATTCATGATTCATATGGCATATCACTTACAAATATATTCTTTCATTCTTCCTTTCTCTCCCTCCTGTACTGCCTCCTCCCTCCCTCTCTCTCCCCTATTCCCTCCTCTACTCCCTCCTCTACTCCCTCCCCTCCCCTCCCCTCCCTTCCCCTTCTTTCCCTCCCCTCTTTCCCTCCCCTCTTTCCCTCCTTCCTTTCTATCTTTCTTTCTTTAGTGGTATCAAAACTCTGATCACTGCAAATGTTGTAAATACATTTGCATCCTTTCAAAATATATTTTGGAAAAGGAGGATTTCTAAGTTAACCTGCAAGTTTTCTCTGTCCAAGAGAATCCCATCAAAAGAATTCATTTTAATCTACCATTTCGTTTTTCAAACAAACAAACAAAACCCACTCTTGCTGTTACCAGCACTTGCTAACAGAATCACACATCTGCATCAGAAAGTCAAGGACTGTTAGGTCTAGAACAGAATTTCCAAAGGCTGTAAAATGAAATCAAGTCCATTCTGGTCCAACCTTTTCATTCTCGGGTTATGAAGGTGAAACTTGAAGTGTCTTGGTAAATGGCAGCTTCCTAATTGGAAGCAGAGCTGATCTTGGAACACCTCTTCTCTTGAGCTCTCTTTGTCTTCCTTCTTTCCCCCTTTCATTCCCCTCAATTTCCTACCCCTTTTTCATTAGAAAAGGCCCTCTTTCTTTTCTCCAGCAAGAGCTTCCATTTTGTTCCATCTCTGGTCCAGCTTCAGCTAGCAGATATTTTAAAAGGGACCAGCCCTCAGATAGAGACTTGCTTCAGTCGCCAACATTTGTGACCTTGTTTTTCATCTGTGACTGAAAGCGGTTGAAATCCTGTTCTAGTTCACAGTGAGTCACATGAAGGTGTATGATATACTGTAGTATCATGGTACAGTTAATTCACGTGTCACCTAGAATAAAGGGTCGATCAAGGGTCAGACACATGACAGGGATGGAGGCTATAAATGGATTCCCCTTTTCAGAGCTGGCCTGGTTCTTGATAGAGCTGAGTTCCTAATATGCCAGAAACAGTGAACAACCTTGAGCCTTCAAGTGGTACCACAACTTACAGGGACCAGTTAATTCCCTGGTGGCAAGGGGCTTAAATTGACCCCTTTGGTCAGAGAGGGGAAAAAAATTGTCCTCATGGGAAGATATTAACTGTAGATTTGTATTTGCTTTTGTTGACTATCATTCATCTTCCAGCACTGCCATATGTGATGAATTTCTGGACGCCTATGGAATCGCAAATTATATTGAGCTCTGCTGAATGACTTAATTTATAGTGAAAGAAGTTAGATAATGAACGGATGCCTATGGGATTTACAGATCTTATCTAATACATCATCGCCCAGAAGCGACGGGTCTTATAGCTTGGTGGAATAGCCTATTGAAAATGCAGTTATGGCACCTGCTCGAAGGCAGTACCTGTGAGTCTGTGTGCTGTCTTTAGCATGTGGTGCAATACCTGAATAGTCCACCAATATGCACTATGCACTGGTGCTTTTCCCACAGTAAATATTCGGGGTCAGTGTTAATGACAAGGAAATGGAGTGGAACCTCACACAATCACACCTACATAAGCGAAAAGCTGCTTCCCATATCAGTGATTTGGGGCTAGTAATTAGAAAATTTTGGAACCAATGGATCAATGCTATTGTCAAGAAACACACCAGTAAAGCCCATAAAATTGGAGACTTCCCTGCAATTTAAGGCTTTTTATGCTGCTGGGTCAAAAGGCAATGAAAGAATTAAACTATTGTTTGTATAGCTTCAACCTGAGTTTCAAAAAGAAACAGTCCCGTTGCTGCTCGACGAAGGTAGGAGAAAACATGAATAGAACCCAGGGGATCACCAGTTATGTTTCTCCATATTATTACAAACAGAGGTAAATGTGTATAGGGTTGTACTGTAGCCCCAAATGGGCCAGATTCCTTCAGAAACAAAAGGTGGTGGCCCTCCAATGAGTAAAGAACCCAGATCAGCTGGGACACCAACTGAAGGCAAACAGAAGATGTGTAGTGAAAAAGGGACACCTTAGATGTCATCACCTGCCTTGGGTATAGCTGCAGAACTGAGGACTATAGCCACATTCTGTGGACAGCATTAAGATGCTAGAGGAAACACCTGAATGTGGTAGGTTCTTGTGGACCCCAGAGGCAGGCCACTTGGACTGCATGTTGGCTTACTAACTCTGTGGCCTCCTAAGCTCACTGTGCCTCAGTCTCCTTCCCTTTAAAACACAAGTATCAATAGCAGCTACCTAGAGTTGTATAGGATTGCATGAGCTAATGTAAAACCAAGAACAAAATTAAATGTTTAATAAATGTCAGCTATTGTTATTGTTCTTGGTGATTGATATTTTTCCTCTTTTCTTTCTTATAGTATCATATATTTCTTTATGTAGTTTAATAAAGATCTCTTTTCTTTAATCTTCCCCTTCTCTACGATTGAAAAGAGGGACTGTTGGTAAAGTTTAACTTTTCTATCTAGTCAAGATTATTGAATATTGATGAGATTACTGCGAACCTAGGGGAGGAATAGCCATCCAGAGATTTTCATTGTCCTAGTTTAGGTCGGGAGCATTCCCACAGGGGAGAGCAGCTGCATTCTGTTATTTGGAAACTGTTTATTTCTATATACTTAAATGTTCTTTTGAAGTATAATTGTAGAAAAGGGGATAAATTGGGATGTTTTGGCAGCCAGAGTGTTGGATTTTAGTGAATGTTTGCCTTTTACTTTAATTCCCAATATTCTATTCTAATTCCTTTGGGAGGAGTATTCTCTTTGAGTGTGTCTGAGAGTCCCTCTCGTTGGCAGGGAGGCAGGCACCTGTGGCCTAACCATGGCTAATTGGCTACTCTGGCTTAGAACTGTGACTCTTTTGAAAGTGATGTAAGCCTGCAGCTGATAATTCACTCACAGAAGCAACGGCAGTGGCTGCACAGCTGGCAGCAGAGCTTGTGGGGTCCAACGGCATTCCTGGTGACAATAGCAGACCACCTTCTCACCAGCCTGTTGACTGTTCTTACAGGATGAGTCTCTAATGCCCTCTTTTCTGATCCAGATTTTCCAGCCTTCCCATTGATACTGAAATTTACCAAATGCCATTGTAATAAATTGCCTTTTGCTTAAGTTTCCCCTTTCTAAACTCTCTCGCCCCCACGTAAAAATGTTTGAATAAAGCATCCATATTAAAGGATGAAAGGAGACTGCCCTCCCCTATTAATTTCAGTGCTCACTACTGATCTACATAAGAAGGCATAATTATAATTCCCCAAATCTATCAAATTATCATCAACCTGCTACTAACGTATCGAGCGTTAATATTGCTTTTGGTATAATAGGTAATGGAATTTATAGATTTTTCTGGGCACTTCTCCTCTTGTCTTTGGTCTCCTATGTTTGAATGTCCCTAAAGGATTTCAGACATTAATGGTGGTGTCTCAGGAATAACTATATTTCCATTTAGTCCCTGCCTAGCCAAAGATGTAAATTTAGGTAAATTGGATGCAGCCCCATTCATGGCAAATGACACTCTATTAGCATATTATTATTGACAGCTAATCTTTTTCCTGCTCTCATGTGATTCCCATTATGTATAACCTTTTCATTTCCATCATTTGTTATTATTAGAAATAACATCAATGCAGCATAAGACTTTTTTATTTGTTAACAATCGATTTTATTGATACACATTAATAAAGCATAAATCCATCCAAAGTGTACAATCATTGATATTTGGTATAATCACATATCTGTGCATTCATTTCCATCGTTATTAGAGCACTTT